>JAJMJN010000021.1:0-87713 GCA_030563685.1 Suhomyces kilbournensis
AGGGAACGGTAGATATAGTTGAGACTCCAGATGGAGTGGGCCCTCAACCAGAAACTGTACTCGTATTCATTCCATCTGTCAGGGTACAATGCCTTTCCATTGTACCAAAGCTGGAACTCCTTGGGATGAACCTTGTCAGTATGGAAGTTGTATTCTTTCAAACAGGCAACCTTGAAAGTGCTTCCGAGCATTCTTGCCTTTCTGAGACACTCAGAAGTCTCAACTTCTTGCAATTGAGCAAGATACTCGGGAGCTGGAGCGACAATGGACTGTCTGACAGACCATTCTCCAGTGTTCATGCCCAACACGGCAAGCTGGGCATCAATCTTGTCGAACCAGTGAACTGCCCTGATAGGGACAGGCTGGCTCGGAGTGGAAGTACTGTCTCGAGGGGGCATCCCCGAGGCAGACTTGAAATCCCCAGTGGCAGGATCAATAATCCTGTAAGCAGGGACGGCGGACAATAAATTGGCCATGATAACTGATAATAAATTGACTGAAATTGACTTAAATTGACTATTTGAGTGAATTTATTGGTGTAACTATAAAGAAGTAAAATAGTCTATAGAGACAAGAGATCCTCCTTTTGTACTTTTTGAAAATTGCAACCACAAACGGACTTTCGATTTGTACTTTTGAGAGTTGCAACCACAAACGATCTCTAAAAACTCTTATATGCTTATTTGGGTGCAAAAAAATGAGATCGTCACACAAAAAAAAAGAAACTAAATAGCCAAGTGGAGGTGAAATATAGGTATGTACGGGGCGATTTGAACGTAAAGCGAGCAAGCTATGATGAGCACGTTAAGGTGGTTGGCGCAAAAGCTCATTTCACAGTGTGTTTGTGACCATAAGAAGCTCAGAACAGATCTGATTGAGTCAAAAAAAAAAAAGAAATACTAAAATAGTCGCGCCGAATTTTAGCTTCTGATATGAGCCAAAAGCGAGGTGGGGAGTAGTATTTCTTTCGACCAGGCTACTCTATGTACTATTCTACTTTACCTGAGCTGTTATGTGGTTCCGCACTCCATTGGCCTGAAAATGATTGAGAATTATATAAGCTATAGGCTTGCCGGTTAGTACAGACACTTAAATACGTTCATAGATAGAAACATCCCAACACAATTAGAACATCCTAAACGCAGTAGTCAAAGTCAATACCCCAATTTCAGCACTTCCTGTCAATGCAAGGGAGTCTGCTTTTATTGCTATACGACGTGAAGTATGCGACTATTCATTATCTAACACTTTGATGCGAAAATTCACTTTTCGCCTCAATTGGTGAAGATTTTGCAGCCATCAATTGTAGGAAATAGATTAAAACGTACTCTTCGAGACTACGAAACTCGAGCACACGATTGCTGAACTCTAAAAACAATGTATTGAGACTCATAGTAGCCCAGCAATTTAATTTTATAATTATAACTTATTTGGCAATTTCACAAACCTTCGTCATTTGTTTCTGAACTCGATGCTTTGCCCACTATTCCAACAAATAAATTCTTTTGCAACTAGTAGTGCTTGATTTTATTTGGTAAACCAATATCAGAAATCAAAAATACCTACTACTTGACTTTAGTTACAGCAATTGCAACCGATTCTACTACTTAGACGTATCGCATAGAAGACAATAGAGGAATACAAAACTAAAGAAATGCAAAGTAAATTGTTCATTCAGGCCCTGTCTAAAATTTGAATGCGTGTTACTAGTGAAATCTTGCGAGACCTTGTCAAAACTTGGGCTCCGTATGTTCTTGTTCTTGATGTCTGCTTCTGTATAGTGTTGAGGTCTCAAATTTACACTGCACGAAAAATCAAAGGCAGTTCGCGTAGATTTGAGAATGGAAATTTTTCAAGTAGCGAAAAATCATACAGCCAAGTTGACTAGTAATAGACAGGTTGAAGATGTCGTTGTTGAAGCATATCAATAGCATACTTCGTCCTTCGAACGCCCAAAGAAGCACACTTCAGCTCACAAGCTTGAACAGCGTGACACAAGTCCGTACGGCCACCAAGAAAGTGTCGGGATCTAAGACCAATAAAAATGACTCGGCAGGTAGAAGATTGGGACCTAAAGCATACGAAGGACACCTTGTAAAGCCCGGTCAAATCATAATGAGACAGAGAGGTACCAAGATACATCCAGGGGAGAATGTCAAAATAGGTGTGGACCATACCATTTATGCTGTTGAGCCAGGATACGTGAGATTCTACTATGATCCATTCCACCCATTAAGAAAATATGTCGGTGTAGCATTGAAGAAGGAACTTAAGTTGCCCACCCCTCACTTTGCTCCTAGAGTCAGAAGATTTGGGTACGTTGAGATCACCGATGCTGAAAAGGCTCTTCAAGAGGAAAACCAAATGTCGAGAAAGGAATACGAGGCCCAGCCCGAAATCACCAAAGCACAACTCAGAGCAACAGAACTTAAGCAAAAAGCCGTGATGGGCTACACCCAAGCCCTTGTGAACGATTTCCATGTTGCTTTGGAAGATTCCAAGTTGCAAGCCGTCGCCAACAGATTCTACGAAATCGCTCAATTTGTCAAGAACGGCCAGAGCATAGAAGAAGCCAAGATCCAGGCCACATTCAACTACATCTACCAAGCACAGCTTGCTGCTAGAAGAGGTGAAAATGAGCAGTTTGAAGAGACCAAGGCCGAGGCTTTGGCCCTTTTTGAAGATATTGACTCCAAGGTGGAGGTCGATGCCCAAGGAAATCTCACTAAATACCTTAATCCGGAAGCCAGACTGAGTCTTCAAAGCAAGATCTTGTCTGAGTTAGAAACTTACACCAATCGTATTCTCTCAACCGAAGAAAAGAAGACCGTTGCTGAATTGATCGAGACTCCAGGTGCCTACACCGCCGAAGAACAAAGCCAGCTTTCCAGAAAATACTTGCCAGAAGTGGTTCCTTTGACTGTTCCAGGCTCTGTTGTGGAAAACATTGATCCCGAAAACCCTCCAAAGGGTCTTATTGTGCAAAGAATCTACGATGAATTGACCAGAAGCACCAAAGTGGTTGGCAGACCAAGAGAAGTTGTAGCCTAAACCATTAAGCCTAGATATGATGATTGGTCTATACATAGCCATAAATCTTGTAAATATACAGTTTCCAATGTAAATGTCCATTACGGTTCTTTACTGTTGCCATCTTCGGTAGTGAAATATTTCACCATATTACGTAACACACGCCCTTTTTTGCGGTGGATGTTTTTCAAGCGCGATCAAAGAACACATAGAGGCAGGTAAAGTCGAAGAGAGAACTACCAAGATGACCATTACAATTCCTAGTTCGATTCAGGAAAATCCCGCTTTCCAGTACTACAAGAACCTTGAGGTCACGTACCAGAAGTTTTTGGACCAGTCGGTGCCATACTCGCTCTACAGATGGCTAGCATTCGGGGGTCTTTTATTTGTTTTCTTCCTCAGAATCGTGTTTACTCAAGGCTGGTACATCATATGCTATGCCTTGGGGATCTACTTGTTGAACTTGCTCTTATTGTTTTTGACCCCCAAGTTCGATCCTTCGTTGGAACAAGAATTGAAAAATGAGCTGATCGAAGAGGGCGTTCAAGACGAGCCCCAGGAAGACGACGAGTTCAGACCGTTCATCAGAAGATTGCCCGAGTTCAAGTTCTGGTACAATGGGACCAGGGCCACGCTTTTGTCGTTATTCATGTCGTTGTGGTCCATATTCGACATTCCAGTTTTCTGGCCTATTTTGTTGATGTATTTCCTTGTTTTGTTCACTTTGACCATGAGAAGACAGATTCAACACATGATCAAGTACAAGTACTTGCCTTTTGACTTTGGAAAGGCCAAGTACAGAAATAACAAGTAATTGACTAACAGTCTTTAGTCGTCACTGACTAACGCTATCTGACTACACCATCATTGGGCCATTATTTAATATAGTCAGTGCTCTACATAACTTGTACCTATACTAATATACATAAAAAACTATCTAGACCCATAGAATTCATAGATAAGACCGCATAGAACTGCCATAGAAGTGCCACGATCCTCCCATGGTACTGCTCAGCCTAGGTCACTTTCAAGCCCGTGTCACGTGACTTTTCCACCCGACCCCTTTACCGAGCGGATAACTAGGATGGACGAAGGTTTGCTAAGCGTAGGTTTGCTAAGTGTAGCTTTCAATTAATTACAAGATGAGTAGAGCGGAAGTGGACTTGCAGATCAGTGTCAAAAAGGCATGCAACAGCGAAGAAGTACCACCCAAAAGAAAGCACGTCAGAGCATGTATCGTGTACACCTGGGACCACAAGAACTCTCGGGCTTTTTGGAACGCCGTCAAGATCCAGCCATTGCAGAATGACCAGGTCCAGACCTTCAAGGCATTGATCATGATCCACAAGGTTTTGCAAGAAGGACATCCCAATGCACTCAAAGATGGGTATCGTAACCGAGACTTCATTGCTTCGTTAGCCACGGTGTTTCCTACGCAGGGCAATGCTTATGGTAGATTGATCAGCCAGTATGACCGTTTTATCCTTAAAAAGTTGGATTTTCACAGAAACAATCCTGGTTTCAACGGTATTTTTGAGTACGAAGAGTACATTTCGTTGAGAGCCGTTCACGACCCAAATGAAGGTTACGACTCGATTTTGCAGTTAATGGAGTTGCAGGATCTGATTGACGAGTTCCAGAAGTTGATCTTTGCCACCATTCACCAAACCCCCAACAACTTGTGCAAAGTCAGTGCGTTGGTTCCGTTGATTGCCGAGGCGTATGGAATCTACAAGTTCTGTATCTCGATGTTACGGGCATTGTACCAGCAATTGGGCTCTGATGAAGCCTTGGCAGGACTCGTTGAGAATTTCGAGTCCCACCATTTCATGCTTCGTGACTTTTTCACCGATTGTCACGGCATCAAGTTCTTGACCTCTTTGGTGACCATCCCCAGATTGCCCAATAACCCACCCAGCATTCAAACATCCGGCGATTCTGCTCCTGTTTCAAGACCAAGATCCGTCAATACCAACGATTCTGTGACCAACTTCGAGCCTCCTTCAGTGCCTCCTCCAGCAGTCGACCAGCTTCAAAACCAACAGACAGGCGGTGCCTACTTATTGCAGCAGCAACAGGAGCAGGAGCGTATTCAAAGAGAGTTGGAGATGCAGCAACAACAGCAGTTGCAAGAACAATTGCAGCAGCAGCGTTTGTTTGAAGAGCAGCAAAGACAACAAGAGCAGAGATTCTTGCAAGAACAAGAATTGTTGAGGCAGCAACAAGCCCAGCTGTCTCAGCACTCTCGAGTATCTGAGTTGGAACACGACTTGGTTATGTTCAAAAACCAGTACGACAACGACCAGCTGTTATTGCAGCAGTACGATGCTAGAGTAAAGAGTTTAGAAACCGAGTTGATGAGTTTTAACAACACTGCCACTCAACAAATTGCATCCAAAGATGAACAGATCAAGAACTTAGAGGAGCAGATCCAGAACTGGACCAAAAAGTACGAGACTTTGGCCAAATTGTACTCCCAATTGCGTCAAGAACACTTGAATTTGTTGGCCAAGTTCAAGAAGATCCAGCAAAAAATCAATAGTGCTCAAGAGTCGATTGTGAAGAAAGAGAAGTTTGAAAAAGACTTGAAAGCCAAGAACATCGAGTTGGCTGATTTGATCAGGGAACGTGACAGGTCCAGATTGGAGCTCGATCGAGTCAAGGCCGCCAAAGATCAAGAGATCGAAAAGCTTCAGGCAGAAATCAGAGAGTTGAACAACCAGCTCAACGAATCTGGCAAGTTGCAGACCTTGAATTTGTCTTCAATAATTGCTAAGCATGAAAGAGAAATGAACGAGTTGAAGAGCCAAATCAGTCAGAGAGATCCAAAAACCCATGAAGACTTGTTGGAGAAGTTGAAGGAGAAGGAAATAGACTTGGAAATAGCACAGGAGTCGTTGGATAGTGCATTAAAGGAATTGGCCATTTCAAAAGATGACCAAGACGACGTTATAAATGAGCAAATCGACCAGATCTTGTTACAGCACATCGACAAACTTATAAACTTGGTGGACATATTCTTGGAAAACAATATCAAGAGGGTTCAGGAAACCAAGAGAGACCTTTCTCTTTCGATTCAAGCCGGTAATTTGAACGCTACTCCGGAATTTGTATTGTCAGTTGTGGAATTGTCTTCTGATACTGCCACCGAATTTGCTACTGCCTTCAACAGTTTCATTGCAGAAGGCAAGCAGCTTTATAACGAAGAAGACACCACCTACTCAGACCTTATCTTATCAAGTTCTGGACTCACCAACACCATCAACGAGCTTATGCTTAACGCGAAGGGTCTTACCAGAGCCACCTCCAAGGCTGATGAAGAAGCTATTTTGGCAGACGTAACTGATGTTTTGAACAAGACAGAACAATTTTTCCTGGACTTGAAATCAGAGAAATTGAACAAGCTTGAAGATGACGACGACAAGATTGATCGAGTTATTGACGGAAACTTGCTGCTTCAAAACTCTTTACAGATTCTCGGTAAAACTCTCGATGGCTTGAAAACTTCAGGTAGAATTGATTTCAAGGGCAACTTGGAGGATCTTGTTCAGAGTGAAATGGACCAAACCGCCCAGACCGTTTCTTCAGCATCCAAATTCTTGTTGGGCCTTTTGAACAATCCTAATATACATGGCGGAGATTTCCAAATTCATGAAGCATTATTGGAAGCCGCCAAAGCCATTACTGATGCCGTTGCATTATTGATTACTTCAGCCACCGAAACTCAAAGAGAAATAGTAAGTAAGGGCAAAGGTGAACAAAGCAGAGCCGAATTCTACAAGAAGAACAACAGATGGACAGAAGGTTTAATCAGTGCTTCCAAAGCTGTTGCTGGAGCCACCAATGTATTGATCCAAACTGCCGATGGAGTTCTTAAAGATTCGAATTCGCACGAGCAATTGATCGTGGCTTCCAACGAAGTGGCAGCTTCCACTGCCCAGTTAGTTGCTGCTTCGAGAGTCAAAGCCAACTTCCAATCAAAGACCCAAGATAACCTTGAAACCGCCTCTTCCAAGGTTTCTAGTGCGTGTAAGATCTTGGTTGCCAAAGTCCAACAATTGTTGGAGAAAGACGAGCGTTCCAATGATGTTGATCTTAGTAAGCTAACTCCATACGAAGGTAAGACAATTGAAATGGAGCAACAAGTTGAGATCTTGAAGCTTGAAAACAAATTGAACTCCGCGAGAAAGAGATTGGGAGAGATCAGAAAGCACGGTTATAGGGACGATAACAGTGAAGACGAATCATAAAAGTACAGTATCCCTATACATGTATCAAAAATAATAGTAAATATATTTGTTATATAAGAGTAAAAGAGTAGTAATTACTAATAACGTGGGGGTACAGGAATGAATGTAAGTCCAGACCTATACATATAGCGATGTAAGCGATGACAGCGATGCTTGGCACCGTATTTGGCATTACTCAACATGCTCCTAAGGGCGTCTTTGGATCTGTTGAGTTTGCGACGAAGACCAGCATAGTTGATGTCGAACTCTACTTGAAAGCCAAATTTCAACACGTCATTTTGGTTTCTAGATGGGTTATAAAATGGGTCTGAGTAGTATTGTGAGTAGTGTGGAATGGGATAACGATTAGAGTAATTGGGACAGTAATCATTGTAGTTGGAATGGTAAGGTCTAGCATCAGGATTGGAGCCGTTGTGAAACAAGTTCAAGTGAATCGTATTTGGGCCTGAGACACTTGAGCTGCGACGACTTTCCTGGGTGATTAGGGTGATGTCTTTGGTAAGATATGGCTGATACTGAGCATATCTCTGGTACTTTTCAAGTTGAAGTTGCAGAATGGGTTGCAGAAAGGAACGACTACTTCTGTGGTCCTTCCTGACATGCGAGACTTTTCTACTCACAGTACGAGAACCAGTCTCTTTGTAAGGTTGAAGGGGCTCTCTTGGAATTTGTCTGGGTTTTGCAACTGCAACCCTTTCCTTAGGAGCAGCTTTTTCTAGAAAGTTGGACGGAACTCGATATGTCAAGGGAGTTTCTACACCACTAGCAATGGACTCATTTAGAGCACTGTACTGAAACTGAGCAGGATGAGTAGAAGGGGCTGGTTTGGAAATGGGAAGCTGAGGTTGTGTCTTTGTGGTGAAGTACTTAGTAGAGACAGTTTGGGGATGTTGGTCATTTTTGATGTCTGGAGAAGCGATGAGCCATGGATTGAAGACTGGTGATAAGATGATGTTGGCACCGGTAACCATGGGAGTGGTGGCGGTCTTGGAAGGAGGCAGGTCGCAGTCGGTGAGGCTGGGTGACGAGAGTGGGGAGAACTCTGAGGAGCCGAGATCAGAGTGGTAGGACGATTCGGGTCTTTGGGCCCAGGTGAAGAAATTGTGGAGCATAATAATTAGGTGTTTAGGAGCTTATTGGTATGTAGAACAGATGTTTAGAACAGATATTTAGGAACTTGTAGCGAAGTAAAAGTGGTTTACAAAAGCTCCAGAATTTTGCACCCATTTAAAGTGCACAAATCCGCGCGCCTGCACACAAGCCGATCTACCAGCCGCAGACATCGCGGGCGAAGTCGCATTTACGGGGCTGAGATCAACAAAATAAGCATGATGGCTACAATTGCAATTGATAGGCCCTTGTTACTGGGTATACATGTATTGTAAATGTAGAATAACAAACTAAGAAGAAATTTAAACTAGGTTTTGAAATTAGGAGGAGGACCATCGGGTCTCGAGTAGGCAGGTGCGGGCTCTTCAGGAGGGCTCAGCGGACCGTAGTTGCTGTTGTAGTTGGTATACTGTGCGGGCGTTGGAGCCGCGTATCCTTCCTGAGGATGCTGTGGCTGGTTGTATTGCTGAGGCATAGGAGGAGGCACGTAGCCAGGCTGGTTTCCGTAATAACCTCCAGTCTGCTGGGTCTGCTGATAGTATTGGCCATTGGATGGTGCGGCGTGAACAGTAGCTCTTCTTCTTCTTCTGCGGAGGAAAAATAGTATGGCAAACGCTAGAATGGGGATGAGGACCAAGAACCACAAGTACCACCTCTTGTTGTTCCACGAGTTGTTGTAGCCGTAGTAGATATATCTCTTTTCTAATTGCAAATGCATGTTGGTGAAAAATACCAGTGGGGTTGATTTGGGCTGATTTTGTAGCTGAAAAGTAACCTGTGGGGAGTAACTGCCAAGGCGGGACATCACGTGACCGGACCATTAAGGGGTCACGTTTTGAAGCGTGACGGCGCAGGCAGGCGCAGGCGAGACGATTTCTAGGGAGCAGCGAGCGACGCAGCAGCGACGCAGCACAATTTCGGGTGGCCGGCGTTAGCGTCGGGGATTGCGCGCGGTGACTGCGAGGTGACTGCGAGGTGACTGCGAGGTGACAGCTCGTGTGCGTCACACAACCAGCGAGAGATTAGTGAGAGCAGATAACATCATAACTGAACTGTAGATCACTTACCTTCTAGTACTTTCTTGTGTGTTATAAGTAGTGCTTCCACGAGTTTCGTGTAGGCTTTGATTCATTTTGACGGCTGTACCGCGGTAAAAACATAGACCCCTGTTTGCCAGTACGACCCGCCGCTCCCAGCTTCCACTATACAGGGTTTTTTCGTACTTACAATAATATTAGACGGTAAAAACACCAGGGTGGAATTGGATCAGTAAGCATCAAGATATTGCTTAAAACATACAGATATTGATCTAGCGCTTGATGAGATGAGTTTCTACGTGGTACCGCTGATCCTGTATCAGACCAAAAAGAAACTAGACGAGTCCAAGCAAAAGGAGAGGAAGCAACTGGAAGGGCTGGGAAGCTCAGGGAAGAAGAAGAAAAAGGTCAAGAAAAGAGTCAAAGATGACTGTGCGTCGCTTTCGTCGTCTGGAACCGAAGCCACCAGCATCGCTCTGCGTAAAAAACACAATTCGTTGTCGTCAGCTGGGTCCAACAGTCGTAACATGCCCGATTCCCAATCACAGGCACCACCCCAGCACCCCTCCTCATCTACTCCGCAAACTGCCGAAATATCAGAGCCTTCGCCCGCCTCAAGTATTGCTGAAAAGTACCGTGGCTATATTCCGCCTGATGCAGTGCTGCCCAAGATCCCCATGGCCCCAGCCCATCCGTCCATCGTGTCGCTCAACTCGTCATTATCCGACGCCCCTTCCGAGAGAATCCGTACAAACTCGGCCTACTCCACCACCTCATCTAGCTCTTCGAAAAAATACACCAGGAACAGCTCTTTGTCATCCAACAATTCGAGCCAGGGCCCGTCTCTACATAAAAAGGGATCTTCATCTTCACGCTTTTCACGAAAACTTTCCAGTTTATTGTTGGGAAACAATAGCGGCAGTTCGTTGCCAAGCGAAAAATCAGTCGCTCCTTCTATACTGCCAAAATCCGGGATATTTAAGGCCTCTTATGATAACGAAATACCGGGAAGGCTGCACGAAGATTCTACCGAAATGCCTGGCACTGAGACGGGCACCGAGACGGGCACTGAGACGGGCACTGAGACGGGCACTGAAACTGAGGTGGCTACAGATACTGCTACAGAAGTGGAAACGCCCGAAGTGAATGAAATAGATGCTTCTGGAGATTTGGATATTAACCGTACACCCTCCGAATTGGCTTTTCCAGAATACATCCCTGTTACCAAAAGAGAGATCTTAAACGATGCGGACTCAATAAAAAAGGTCTTGCTATCTCCAGGGTTCCAGATCTTCAAGTATAACAATTTTCTCGAGATGTTGGCGAACCATACCCCGTCCGATGCGGTAAACTTTGCTTCTGTGCGGCACCAGTCGCTTCAAAACTTCCTCAACAAGTACAACGGCAGCCGCCACTTATGGCGAAGATTCGAAAAGAACTTTGACTCGTTCGATATCCGCAATTGTGAAGGGTTTATGTCGCACGCGTCGCTCGAGATTAGAGACTTCTTGCGCAAACTATTGTATAGGGAGCTGACAAAGGGCGATACCCTTGGGATTTTCCACAACGAAGAGTTGATTCAAATCAATTTCACCAACTATGTGCGATACCTCCTCAATCTTCCCAGAGATATCGACCCTGAGAGGCTTCAGGGAAACGACAGAGTCCACTACAAGTACAAAACGATGCTCCACAAAGTGGCGGATGTGATCTACATCAACCTGAAGGAGGACGTAGGCGCTGAGGCTGGAAATAGCGCGGGTAAATCTGAAGCCAGCACCAAAGCACAACTATTAATCCAGCTCATCACCAAAGTATCGTACGAGTATATTCTCTTGGAGAAATATGCCATTCACATCTTGGCCAAATTCAGCGAGAATTCCGTAATAGAAACGCGAGTTCTAGCCCAATTGTTCTCGATGCATTTGGAACGGGTCAAAAGCAACAACTCCGAACAGGTCAAGGTCTTGTTGTACAACACCTCTTTCAGCAGTCAGTATTCGTGGTTTATGGCACTCACAGCGCCGTTTTTGCGGGTAATCGAAAGCAGCATATCCTCTGAGTTCTACAATGCCACCAGTGGCCCAGAATCATACGCTGAGTTCGAAGCCAAAACCGCCAAAACCTCGTTCGAGCAGTCCGATAAGGATCTCTACGAAAACTTCACCAAAAAGTTGCTTTTCGAAGACTATAAGCAGTTCAAGTCTACGAGCACAGAACGACTTGCAAAACTCCATAAGTTACTTGACAATACCTCTCCGAAGTACGCCCATCTCAGCAAGCGTCTTATTCCCGATCCCTGTGCTATGCTCAGCTTCAAACCCATGAACTTTGAGCACTACGACAAACTGTTGGCCACTTTCAAGTCCAATTCTTTCGAATTGGTCCATAGTAGAGACTTGGCCGTCCAACTCACCAAATCAAACTACCTTGCACTATTCTCTCAGTTCTACAGAATACTCAAGCCCAATGGGATCTTGGAAATCCCCTACATAAATCTAGGCTCAGATAGTATCAGCCAAGGTTTGAACAAAACGATGAACGGCGTATCTGAGCCAGTGACCAAGCTACAGAACTGGCTCAGCAAACGGTTCGATAATATTCCCAATGTAGTTCTGGTTATTCTTGAAGGATTGAAACAGGTTTTTGGCGAGTCTCAGTTGAAATTCAGCGTCGCTATTTTGAATAAAGACAGTGATATCAACAAAATGCTAATAAAACACATGACGATCACCCAGTACGAGATGGTGGGACGATTCAAGGAGTTTTTCGTTGAGCCTGACGAAATCGGCCCTATAACTGAGGAGGGAAGAAACAACCATTACTACATGTACATTCGAGCCCAAAAAAAATCATCATAAACGTTTCCAAACCAATTATTTAACTCCACGACTTAATGTCTTCACTTCGCTTTCCTCTATATTTCAATCTGGCATGGTATATATAGATTATAGAGTATAATAATATATAATAGTTAAACAGTATAAAACCTAACATACTTTTTGATAGCTCTTTGAACTCTTCTCTATTTCGGCAAAGACAAGACAATACATACTCTTGTATCAAACTGAATGGTGCCAGAAGTACTGGGATGATTGAGACCAAATTCCACGCAAGAAAATCAAATCACATACGATACGACTTGTTGCAATTAGCTAGGCTGATTCAACTAGACATATTACAAGTGTCTATCGTGAATTATTTCCTACTCCACAGTCGATAAGAAAACCTATCTGGAACCTTCTGCCCTCGCTACTCGTTCTTTCTAAAGCAAATAATTAGTTCAATTCTCTTCTTCAAGCAGCTAGCTTAATCAATTTTGATTGAAGAAACTCAACAAAAATGACTTTTTTCCACTACAAATGTTTCTTTTTGGCTAGGGGACAGCATTGTATAGACATTTTCTTCATTCATCTCGAAGCATAAGCTCTTATATCTGTCATACATCTCATTATCCAAGAATTACCAAAGATGATATCTATGTGGAACTGACGACTAAGAACAAATTGTGAATTTGGTGGGAGCAACGTTCAGAAAAATACAATATATGATGGGTTTTTGAGGACTCATGAATGCCTATATTCTGAAAACTCATTGGGTGCAAAATACTTGTTATCTACTCGGTATATAAAGTCATGTGACCACACTAGTCTCACTTCGCGCGAAACTTCTTCACGAAAAGCGGTTTTAGCTCAGTTGGGAGAGCGTCAGACTGAAGAGATTCAGTCACAGTTAATCTGAAAGTCGTGTGTTCGATCCACACAAATCGCATTTTCTTTTTAATTTTTGCACCCAAAAGTACTGATGCATTGAAATTAGCTCTCTTTAAATGCCAAACCTTTAGTCCTATTACTAAAACTAGTTGTATATGATTTAATAACAATCAGTTCTTGATACTGACTTTTCTTTTGATTTGTATTCTTTTGTAGAATCTATTTGGCTATTTATAACTATGCTGAAGTTGTTAAGCTTCTATGACTTTGGCTCTGACGTGGCTATGATTACTATGTCTTTCGGTACTCACTTCGATTGCGTTGAAACCATTGGTGGTGATTTCGTCTTCTGCCTCATTGTCGGATTCATCGCCCTCAAAAGATATCCAGCTCTCAAAGCCATCATTAAACACTTTCTGTAACCCTTTCTCGATGTAGAATAAGTTCTTTTCTGTTTTTACAACAGCCTCAAAATCAGCGTATTCTTCATCTGTTAAAAGACACGAGTTCAATTCCTTTGTCAAGGCAACTTTGTTAAGATTTAACCCAATGAAAACGAGCTCGTTGCGCCTGTCTCCGTACTCTCCTTGCATATCCTTTTCAATTAGCTTAGCAGCTTCTGGCGGAAAGAATTCTGGTCCAGTAACTGCAAACCAAGGAATGCCTCCTTTCAAAGTAAGCATGGACCCAGCAGAAGACCATTCACCTCTGACAATATGTCTGGATGCAATCCAGAAAAAACCTTTGGATCTCAACACCGGTCCGAATGCTGACTTTTTCTTATTCTTTAACAATTGCTTCTCAGTAAATTCTTCCGCTTCTTGTTCCTCATCCTCACTTTCACCCTCTTCTTCTTCTACTTCTTCTTCTTCTTCTTCTTCTTCTTCTTCACTTAAATTGTCTTCTTGTACTTCACCTCGATCAGCTGAATTAGCAGCCGATTGTTCGATGATAACAAATTTACTGTACAATAATTGGTATAGTCTCTCAGGATGAAACGGTCTTCTGGATTTATAGATAAAGTTGTTGATGCCATATTCCTCGGTTTCCGGCTTGGGAGTCAAAGTCGATTGGTTCTTTTGTCCAAACCCCTCTCTAATAGTCATTTCGTTGATACTTTGTAACCAGCCAGCAGAAGTGGAGGCTTTTTCAAACTCAAACCTTTTGGTATCAATAACATCCTTTATATCCACTTTACAATAATCGGTATTAATTATTTTGGCAATTGGGTTTAAGGTCTTGATGATTTTGAGGATCTTCTTTTTATGCTTCTTTTTCATGGAAGAGAACTTGTTCACAATAATCACGTCTGAAAATTCAATTTGATCTACCATTAGGTCAGTAATGGTACGTTCTTTTTCACCTTGGCCATGGTCACCGTACCTGTCAGCCAAGAAGTCTGTTGTTTCAAAGTTGGAAATAAAATTCACTCCATCAACTACAGTCACACAAGTATCAAGTTTGGTCAACTTCGATAAGCCACCAAGTTCTATGATCTCTTTCAAGATTTTCTCCTCTTCAGCCGGAATTGAGCCTTGAGTTTGCAATAGCATTTCAGTAAACTCGGTAGTAAATGTCTCAGCAACTTGCATTGGTTCAGAGATACCCGTAGATTCGATGACAATGTACTGAAACTCACCACTCTTGGCTAGAGACACCAATTCTTCAAGCAAATCGCCTCGGAGAGTGCAGCAAATACAACCATTCTGGAGCTGAATCAACTTTTCATCTTTCTTGGTGACCTTATGGTTTTGTATGAGGGCAGCATCTATATTGAGCTTTGAAACATCATTGATGATCACTGCTACTTTAAAGCCATGATCTGTTGTCAATATGTTTTCTAGTAAGGTAGTTTTACCTGCGCCTAGAAATCCCGAGAGTAGAGTAATGGGAATTGGTTGCTTTGGTTGCGAAATTGCCGTAGGAGACATGGCTAAGGGTGCTCAAAATAGAGCATAGAAATCAGAAATTTACAGAGGCTTTATATAGGACAACAAAAGTATGAATTAAACACCTTAGCAGTTATTCTGAGCTTATTAGTACTGTTAGTGCTGATCAGTAGCATGTATTGCAATAATAACCACAGCTATGGTTCTGCAGGTGGGTTGGGATAATCACAATAAGCACAATTCTGATTGGCCGACAAAACTGTGAATTGGGATCTTTCTATTGTTAATTGTGTCCAGTAATGGTTACAACAGATAATAGCCAGTTTGATAACCACTAAAGTCGATATTTTTTTGGCTGCGAAATTTTGCACCCAAAAATTTTTTTTAGGGTCGCAAAATGCGATGAAGTACTAGTTTGAATCGTCTAGAGTCTGATATATTCATCATAAATAGTGTAAACAAATAGTATATAAGTAGAGAAGAATTGAAAGGAGAGCAAAATCAGTACATCCATCTGAAGTTGGGGTTGGAGGGCCCTTCACTCAAGATGTAGGTTGGAACGTCAGCGAAGGTCTTGTTGACTCCCTGGAGCTTATTTCTTCTTCTGTTGTCGAAGATCATGAAACAAACAATGGTCACAGCAAGAATGATGGCCAAGCCTCCGAACCCGGCAGTGATACCCAAGGCAGTAATATATTTGGGAGCATCGCTAGGAAGGAAAATGTTGGTGGAAATCAACCCAGCTGCATTGGCCAAGGGCACACCTACGGCCGAAATCACCGCTCTTCTGTTGGCACCCGGGGTGTTGTTAGTGTACCAAGTAGAAGTCAAGACCGACGAGGCAGAAGCACCCATTGTCATCAAGAAACACGAGAAGTAGGCCACGCCTTTGTTGGAATCGACATCGATGCCTCCAAATACTGCAAATCCTACCAAGGTACATAAAACGGCAAAACACAAGAAGACCGATCTGATTCTGAAACGATCAGAAAGTACGGCCAATACCACCAATACTACAGCACCCCACACGTTAGGAGCCACGGTGTACAAGTTTGTTTCGACGACGGACTTGCCCAAGTTACCGATGATTTGCGGGAACCAGTTATTAATGGAATTGAGCGGAACACCTATACTGATTTCGACAAGCATCCACAAAAGAACCACTGGGTGTTTGAACACCTTGATGGCATCTCGGAACGAAACCTTCTTGGAGGTGTCATCGGACGAATCGGTCTTGATCCTGTATGCAGCATATTCCTTTTCGGAGTCAGACAAAATTGAGGTTCTATGCACGTCTCGCGGAAGCACCAAAAACGCAAACACCGCAAAGGAAACGGTCAAAAAACCCTCGATAAGAAACAATATCTGCCATCCGTGCAACTTGGAGTCGATCTGGAAGCACCCATATGCCAACAACCCACTAAAGGCATTGGCAATGGCCGAGGCCGCGTAGAAAACCCCGATTCTAGTAGCAAGTTCTCTTCTACGGTAGAATGTAGACAAGTAGTAGATGATGGAGGGAAGAAACGAAGACTCCATCGCCCCAAGAAAGAGCCGGGCTACAAGTAAGGACGCAAAGTTTGACGCAGACACAACCAATAACGTGATGCTCCCGAAGGTGAACATCAATACAGGAATCGCATTCGCAGCATTAAATTTTCTCACGAGCAACGACATTGGCAACCCGCACAAGACAAAAGGTATGTAGAAGATGGAAAGCATCAAATTCCACTGTTGGCCATGGATACCTAAATCAACATCTATACCGTCTGTTTTGGCATTGGAGATGTTACCTTTATCCAATGCGTTGAAAAGGTACATCACAGCGATCACTGGCAAGATATGACGATCAAGCTTACGGGTGATCTTACGTTCGAGATCTTTATCAACGTACATCTCGTTCAAACTGGCGATGTCTTCCATCTTGGTTTTGGTGGAGGCATCGACTGGCTCGATGTTGGTGGTGTCAACGCTGATGACCGAAGTTTTGCGGTTGACTTCGTGTTGCACGCCCATATCTTTGATGTCTTTGTTTGGTTCACTCATGATCTAGTTGGCTAGGTGAACAATTGGTAGGTATATGGTATCATATATATAGGTTGTAGACCCCTCATACGAACCGTTGTGATAACCGTTAAATGGTGCGGAAATCGAGCACTTGCTGTCCCCACCGTAATTTCCGGATGTAGATAACAGATCAGCGCATCGAACTGGGCGTAATGGGGAAGAATGGCGGTACATCTTATCAACGACGACACCCGCCCTCCACCGAGATTTGGGATTTGTTGATTCCCCAGATTTTATCTGGGTGCGATCGGGCGCCCAGCCCCCCACCAACGTATCTTTTGGGTTATGAGTATTGGCAGAAAAAAGAATGCAAGATCAACCGGCCCCCACTTGGGTGCCGTTTGGTGCGATACGAGTGATTGTTTCCCCCCAACCCCCACCCCGTCCTTGCAGATACAAAGTCCCTCCACCAAAAATTGACCACCTCCTCAACTCCCCATCTTCTCCAATACTACCTTTACCTATATATACCCTTAGTCCTTAATCACGATATTTATTCCCCTACTTTATTTTTAATAAACTATTTTTTTACAATGGCTCAAAAATTAGAATGGTCTGCTATCGACGGACAAGAACACCCAGTGTTGGGCCCAGCATGGACCTCCAACGGACATGTCTTCACATCAGGAATCGTGGGCCAAAACTACACCACGGGAGATATTCCCGAATCGCTCGAGGAACAAACCCATTTGGCCATTGCCAATGTGAAAAAGATATTGGAAAAGTCGGGTACTGACATTTCCAAAGTTTTCAAGGTGATGATGTTCATCTCCGATATAAAGTACTCCGCAGAAATGAACAAAATCTACGGAACTTATTTTCCGCAAAAACCCGCCAGAAGCTGCGTCATTGCCGCATTCATGGACCCTCGCATCAAGGTCGAATTGGAAGTCATTGCCACCTTAGAATAAATAGCACGTATACATAATATACATAGAAACATCCAACATCCTTCCGCTACACTTGTACTTCTGTAAGTCGCCACATCGTCCTCTTCCGCTACACCGCTTCTGCTCTATCGCCGTGTATCGCACGCTCGCTTATATTATTCTTTTTTCGCCCGCTTCCTGTTATCATGCATTCTCCCCGCTAGATCGATTATTTCTGCAGCCATTTTTTACAGCATTTTTACAGCATTTATATACCACTCTTTTTCCCGCCCTTTCACGATTTGGCTTTATATAGCACATCTAGCCCATTCAAAGTCACTTAAACACGTCTAAACGTTCTCACGTGACTACAACCTCCACAACACTGCCCTGCTATGACGATATGACGTCTGTTTCTCCAGATACTAACGGCGGCGCTTCCAGGCCTGGCCCGCCCACCAAACGAAAGCGTACGTACGGCACATTTGTATGCGATTACGAGTACTGTGAGCGGGTCTTTACACGGGCCGATCATCTATCAAGACATAAAAAGAACCACGATCCTTCTCAGAAGCTTCCATGTACTTGGCCCGGGTGTACTGTGTCGTTTACAAGGAACGATGTACGAGAGAAACATCTTCAGCGCCATATTGCCAGAGTGGAAAAGCAACCCTCTACTGGAAAGGAAAGCGACGATAATTCAAGCTCCGACAAACTGAACCCACTGCAAAACTATCCCGTCTCTTCGGAATATACTGACCGACTGGCCTATCCCGCTAGCTCGTCGTCGGAAGCTTATACTGGACAATTACGTGATAATAGTCTCACAGAACCGGCGGCCAGAAAGGCTCAAGTAGAAGCAGAGTCTGCTGCAATGGTGTTAGCCCGCACTCACAATTCCCCTCATATATCGAGGTACGTCCAAACAGAAGTGCCTTCGAACCCCTTTCATGCCCAAGTGCAATCCCCTCAGAGCCAATTATTAATACATCACTTGGATTCAGAACACCATAAACCCTTATCTCCTTCAGACCTTATAGAATGGCTCTTTCACGACGACTCCGTTGCTCAAGGTGACAAGATTCCAGCCAACGAATTCCATAACTTTCCCAATCAAGTCTCGCCTGTTTCGTCGTTGATAGAAAACGTCTTTGCTGTATCTCCCAAATTTCCTCCGCCAAGTAACAGAAAGTCTGTCGACGACGCCACAAGGCACAAGCTCATCACGCTTATTCCGTCTCTTAGCTTGAACCAGGACTTTGGCATCCCCCAGATCGAAAGGTGCTTGGAAGTCTTTTGGCTTATCTATCATCCTCAATTTCCAATTCTTCACCGCCCGTCGTTTTCCAACTCAGAAGCTCATCCTCTACTTCTTCTTTCTATGATCATGATGGGCGCAAGTCTAAGTAGCTGCACCGGAAAACCCGAGCCGTTATTCGTGGCGCCTCAAAAACTAGCAGAACATATAGCAGAGCCGTTGAGATGGCTCATCTTTTCAAACGCAGACTGCAATCCGCCTGCAAAAGTGTATATAGTGCAGAGCTTGTTGCTTTTGGAATCGTTCGAAATCACCAGCACATCGCGGTTTTTGCATGAACGGTCTTTTTTATACCACGGCACCAAAATCCAGTTGTTGAGAAGAAGTCCGATATTGGGTGGTGATCCTCTCAAAAAAGATGTAGACGACGAAGATCCGCATGTTTGGAAGCAGTGGATCGAGTTTGAATCCATGAAAAGAGCTTGTTTAATGGCTTTTTACTTGGATACAGTAAATTCAACCGTTTATGGCCACACCATTATTCTTTACGCCCATCAAATCAAGTTATCGCTTCCTTGCGAGGATACTTTATGGGAATATAACAACGAAAACTCGAAAATCGATTCCATCAGCAATTTCCAGTCACCCAAGTTTTTGGATGCGCTAAAGGGTTTATTGCATAGGCAGCACGTAAATACGAGCAAATTTGGCAAATCTATCTTGCTTGCAGGGCTTCTCACTATAATGTTCCAAATGCAGCAGAAAGATTTGCAGTTATCGTTCTTGGAATGGGATTCTATGAAAGAATCGTGGAACGAGATTATTTCTCTAGCTATAGATGTATGGAGAGTAGAGGTTTGTCCTAATGGATGCTTTGATACCAATACAGCCTTTACTTTTTCAGAGTCTGACGTGCCCAACTTGCCTCCGTCTCTAAGAATTGAAGACACTAGATGCAAATTCAGCCTTTACCATATTGCCCAGATCTACATGAGAATTACTCATTATGATTACATTGTATATGCAGGGGCTCCCAGCAGAATGAACGTAAAAGTGACTGATTCTGAGTATAGAAACGCTGAGAGAAGAGTCAAAGAATGGTCTAGCGGCATAAATGGGCAAATAAGCGTGGTCCATGCGTATCTATTTCTTTGCGAAATGCTCTTGTCTCCCGATAATGACGATATTAGTTATGTATATGACCCCACCACCGACCCGTTTTTGCACCGTAAAAATATTATAGCAAGCGCGGTTCTAGTCATATTTGCGTACAACTTCTCACTCGATGGCCCAGAATCCAACTTTTTCAACTCCATACGAGACGATAACTTTTACCCCGAAAAAGAGGATGGATATTCGTATTTGAGAAGAATTCGCAAGCATTTCGCCTCGTTTTGGGGAAGACCTATTCATGAAACCAGCCATATCGAAAGTTCTGAGTACCATTCTGTTATCAAGAAATTTGCAGGACACCTTCATAATATAGAGAACAAACACCATATGGCAGGGCTTTTTAAGGTATTTGAAAAGAGTTTTAAGAATTGTAACTGGGAAGTGGGAAGAGAGTATTCGAAGTTGTTTAAAAATTGCATAGAGCGGTGTCTTGGCCGGAAATCAATCACTTGCGTAGATATGTATTCAGTATAATACAATAAAATGGGTTACGATAAGAATTAATCTTCCTTAAAAGCATCGATCATGTCTATTTTGGCTGATCACTCTTATCCATGTATAATAAGTATACTTTCAGAAACATTATGATGAATAATAATTAGATTATGCTTGTGATTCTTAAGTATTATCTTCAATTATATCAATATGCTTCTTGTAATTATTATTGATACTCTATATAGTATGAGAATTATTTAATATTGCAGTATTTTATCTACAATAAGGTTTGCCACTCTAATTATTGGTGACAACCATGAGCAAAGATAAACCGCTTCCATCGTAATGGAGCAATAACCAGGCTTATTTTTCGATTACGGTCAGACTTTGGCTGTATATATTCGGAGGACTCAAACTTGAAAACGAAGTCATCTTCAAGAAAATCAAAGGACGCAGAGGTATAGTAGTGGGAAAAGCAGAGCGGTACTTCTGTAGGACTTGCTATTTCGGGCCAAACCAGTCGATCATTAGTAACTGCCAGAAACATCAGCGAGAACCCGGTGCTATCAAGCAGCTGCGACGCTTCCTTCTGCTGGTCAACTGCTGGGTTAAGCAAGTGATCCATAATTGAGGCCCAGAAACTGAAGTTTGCATAGCATAGGTAAAGAAGCTCAAGGTCGTAGCTAAAAGTGTTTTCTTTGGAATTTCTTACAGAGTAATTGGGGCTAAAGCCAGTCTTGAAGTTCCTTTCGGAAGAAGAGAACAACACCATTTGATTATTAGTAGGGTATTTGGCTTGGTTAGTATCAAGCAGGATGTTAATAGGATCAGTAGTTTTGAGAGCAATGGTATTGAGATAGGTTTTGTTGAAGGCTTGATGATTTGAAGTGATATTTGTGGTCGTTAAATAGTTTAAAGTTAATATATGCTACATTTTTTTGCACCCAAAACAAGTGCACAAAAACGAGTACTGCGAATATACGAGTTAACTTTCATAATTGAGATGTGACCCAGGTGTGGATCGAAATGGGCTGAGTAGTAGAGAAGCTAAGTATTGTATTCTAGGTAAATTTCTTTTCGAATCTTGAAGATTGTAGATAAATTTTAAGGAGAGAACATTCGCCTTGTTAAGTGATGATGATACTTTGCATGCTTTTATCAGAATCAGAGTTAATATATCGCATAAGGACGATTGAATGATAAGTGTCTATTATTCATTAGAAGTGGAAATATATACTCAAGTATTCAAATAAAATTGAATTATTATGATTATTCTAAGATTAGTTCAGTGCCTTCCAAATCAAACCGATATCTGTAATGGTTTCAACTTATACTGATTTTGTTGATTAAAGGAGCTATATTATCCGGTACCTCATAAACTACTGATCGTGTATTATCATAGCGGAATTTCCAGGTATACTAGCATTCATAATTGTTCTCAGTTATATTGATAAATAGCAAGTATGGTAGGTAATGAAGTGAAGCATTTGTTTGTGATTTCTACCACACAGTATTCTCCCACTTCACCAACTCTATAGACTGCTGGTGCACATCCTTCTGGGCCTTCTTTCTCATGTAAAATATCGGACAATCTTTGTTAGAACACAACACCTCTTGGTGAAGCGAACCCTGGCACCGCTGGCATTCGGTCCATAACCGAGAGAATTTGTTTTCCAAGTAGTTCATCTGTGACAAGGCATTTCCGTACAAGCCTGGCGCCTTTCCTTCTTTGATACAGTTAGGACACAAGGCGCCTTTGTTATCGGGCTTCAACGGAATCTTACAGCTGATACACACCTCTGCCTTCTTGGCAAACCCCATGAGGCCGCCGAATTTGGGCGCAGACATCTTGATGGTTCTGGTATGAGAACCGGCCAACAACTCTTTGGTCTTGGACTCTCCCAAGATGGGCACGAAAATACGTTCCAACGGCTTGGCGAGCTGGTTTTCCAAGTAGTATTTGACGTCTATAGGCAAGGACTTTTCCAAGACGTAGAGCGGGTCCTCTGACTTTTCGTAGTTCTTATCACTCGAGCTTTTGATGATGACATAGGCCACTCTGTCGCCCAAAGTAGGAGCCGAACCTGCGTCTCTCTTTCTCATTCTTTCAGCCAATTCTACATGGGCCTGCTTGGCAGAGTACTCGTGCTTGGTGAAGGCTTTGGTGATGACTAGCTGCGACAAATCGATTCTGTTCTGAAGGAGATCGGCGATGGTCTGCTTGACAAAACGCTGGGCCTTTTCTACGTCTCTGTCTTCCAATATAAAGTCTAGAACTCGGGTAATAACGTTCTGCACCATTCTACAATTATCTCTTCTGACGGTCTCAATTCCTTTGGTGTCCATTTTGTCGAACTTGTGGGGATTTGTCCAGTATAACCCGGCGTATCTCTTCTTGTTAATCAAAAGATACGGGAAATAGACCTTTTCAAACTCTAGTTTGATGGGTTTGATGAACTTGGTCGATACAAAGTCTGCTGCTTCTTGGCCGAGTTTCATACAAGTCTCGATATCGGAAGGCCCAAACTTGACCATGACCGAATCTGTATCACCATAAATGACCTGGGCATCGCTTGAATACCCATTGGCCTTGGTATACGTTTCTTGAACCACATTTTTGGTCTTTTCAATCATCTCACGTCCAAATGCCGTGACAGACGAAGAAATCGCCAAGCATGGCAATTTCCCTACAGTGGCCCCCGTGAACCCATACACAGAGTTGGCCGAGATCTTCAAAGCCAACTGTCTACCGTCTAGCACTGCTCTTTTAAAAGGATCCGTTTCGTTTTTCAAGTCAAACTTGGCCTTCTTCCGCGCCGCCAATAGTTCCTCAAGAATGGTGGGAAGAATGCCTTTTCTCTTGGATTCCTTTACGAAATAATCCCCGTTGGGTGTTCTGGTGTATTCGGAAGGATCAAGGTTGAATGCCTTGATGGTCTGCTGGTTCAATAGCGTGGTGTAGCAGAGATTATGTGCCATCATAATCGATGGGTACAAAGAGCTGAAATCTAGGGTAGCGATGGGAACGTCGTAGTATCCACGCACAGGCTCAATGACGGTCGCACCTTCGTACTCCTCATTGGTTCCTTCGCTCTTCATATTGGGAATCACAATGTCGTCGTGCAAACACTTACGAAATAACTGAGAAATCACCTTGATCTGCTGGCCTCGCGCAAGAAGGTAAGAGAACGGCACTCCAGTGACTCTGGCCATTTCGGTATAATTGACAAGACACATGAGCTTGTCTAGAAGTCTTAATGGGAGGTATGCATCTTTCAAGCAATACACTGCCAATCTACGTCTGGTTTCTTTGGTTCCGTTCTGCAAGTCGGTGATGATCGAGTGCTGGACATCTTCCTTTTGTTCGCCCAAAAAGTGCGCCAGAACAGAGTTTAAAGTGTACGAGCGTAACTTATACTCGCGCTGGATAAACTGGAGCAAATCCAACTGCATGCGGCCGTCGATATTGACCACTTTATTTTCTCTGGTTCCATATGCTCGCGAGCTGAAAACAGAGTCTTTTACTTCTTGTTTTACGTTGCGAAGACGCCCAAAAAATGGGAAATCTCGCACCCCCAACGCCCTGGCTCGGTCTATCAAGTAGGGAATGTCGAAGTTGGCGGTGTTGTACCCTATGATGACGTCTGGATCTACTTTGTTGACGAAATCACGCCACTTGATCAACATTTGCTCTTCTGTTTCGGACTCGAAGATCTGCAGCCCGATGATAGAAGAGCATGTGTTGACGGTAAATACGTTTCTAACAAACGGTCTGGTTTCTCCCAGCCGCAGAACTACATTGGCGATCTGAATCACAGGATCGTGTTCGGCCTCAGGAAAAATTCCTTTACGGCCCGCACACTCGATATCGAAAGAGAGGATTCGCAACGGCGCCATTTTGAGCCACTCGCCCTCGGACGCGTGCGAGATAAGATTGTGGTAGCTGATGGAGCATTCGATCTGGCACGACGAGATCTGGAGCCCTGGGTCCACCATGGAGTATTTTCCCGCGGGGAGCGTGATCCACGACATTCCGGTGATCTTGCAGTCGACCATGAGACGCAACAAGAAGTTGATGTTGTCGTACGACACGTTCTGGGCCGGAAAGAGGTTTTCGAACCGGATCTCGCCGCGCTCGAACGCGCCTCGAAGCTTGGTGATGTTGCGGTTACAGTCGACAAAGATCTTGAAAAACGGCGTTTTGGTGTTGGCGTTGTAACCCCAGATCAGCTCCTTGAGCTTGATTTCTATGTTCTTTACTCCTTCGTAGTTGGCATTGATGTAGCTGGTAAATTGCGCGAGGTGCTGCTGCTCGTAAAACCCGCGCGGAACCGGAACATAAAAGTAATGCGTGAATCCGGTGACGTTGCAGAGCACAGAATACCCCTCCTGAGTGATCCCGAAAAACCTGGCCTCAGTATTGCTGCCGTTGGTGAACTCTTCAGCATCCAACTGCTGGAAAGTGACGTCATCCACGGTGGGATCGAAGTTCTCTAGCTCGGGTCTATCCCACGCTTGGTCATCTTCTTCCACTCCTCTCTCACGCGCGCTCTGCGTCATGTCGAGCAACTCGCGCTCGAATTCCGACGGCTCTTCTGCTCCATTCGGCCTGATCTTCTTGAGCATCTGGTCGTGGGAAAACGACGTTTTGGCGCTGCTGGGGCCTGAAAAACTGCTTGTGGCTGACTTGGCAATGTCTTGCAACACCGTATCTGACACCGTGTCGGTCGATTCCGACCTTTCAAGTCCTCTTTTGCCTGGCATTGTGTGGAGAAGAGTTTGGTTGAAGAGCTCACTTAATTGAAGCTCATCTTCGCAGACGCGTAGACTAGGCTGCTTATGTAATATCGCGGTGTTTCTGACTAAGCTCATACACCATGGTTTGCCACAGTATGGGGCTGGTCTAGCCTGGTTTGCCACCTCAAATAGCCAGTCATTCTTGAAATAGAGTGGCCTCTATTTCTTTTGTACCTTCGAGTCCACTATTGCTTTGTAGCTTCAAGCCCACTTCAATGCATGACGTCAGGTTTGTTCCGCATGACGTGATGCACTTTTCAACATGGCTGCGAAAAGTGACAAAATTTTTACTTCAAGGTATCTCTTACATATGGTCTATTCTATATTCAATGTATCTTCTTTAACTGATCACTTCAATGCAAGACAATGTACTTTTAGGACTTTCAATGTATCTACTCGTCTATGAAGCTCCTACCGTCTTATCTACTTGTCTATAAAGCTCCGTCTTATCTACTCGTCTATGAAGCTCCTACCGTCTTATCTACTCGTCTATAAAGCTCCTACCGTCTTATCTACTTGTCTATGCTCCTACCGTCTTATTTCTATATCTTTCATGTGTTTAATATGCTATTTACCAACCTCTTGCTGGAACCCAGATATCACTCACCTTATCGTCTCCCTCCGTAATAAAGTACCATGGATGCGCAGCAGCAGTAATACAAGAGTGCTGAGGAATAATCTTGACTCTTGTCCCGACTGGAATAAATTGGGTAGCCTTCTTTCCATCAAGTGGCACAAGAATACCATGTTCTTGTGAAAGACGTCCCACCACCCAGTTTTCGTATCCTTTGGGGTACAGAATGCGGCCATGCCCAGATATAGGGCCGAATTCTCGTGCCAACCCAATGGCCCCTACATTGACAAGCTGTTCTCCAGGAGCCTTGTCGCCTCGGCTAGGGTATGTCGACAAAACATCAGCAATTACTTCAAAAGAAATGTCTTCTTCCTTGATACACCCGGTCGCCAACTGTTGAAGATCGCAACATGGATAGTTTCCAGCATGCAATTCCAATTTACCGGCCAATCCGCCTTTGAACTTGGCCGCAAGCTCGTCTACACTAAGCAACTCCAGAGCATGTGCCGTTGGAGTGGCTCCTACAGAAATATGAAGTTCGAGCGTGGGGTCTATGGCAAGCGCAGTACTGGCTGCTTGGTTGGCATGGGCGATTTCCTGCAAGAGAAAGTCCTTGGCCGTATTTTCCGAGTCCGATGCATACGAGTGGCCGGCATGGCAGTAGAACCCATATACTTGTACATGTTCCCTAATGGAGTCATCCTTCAAAGCCTTTTCTAGCGAATCTTGCAAGATCCGAGAGTCGTTGAGAAATCCAGCACGCTTGGTTCCCATGTCGATTTTGATGTATACCGACCATTTTTTTATCGATGGGTGCGAACGCCTATACTCAGCCAACACATCGAATTGTTCCGAGTTGTCCAACATAAGACGAAGCTGGGGGATCTTGGTGCCCAATTCGGTCAACTCGTCTAGTCTAGACTTCACTACCGGTAAACTGAAAAGGACATCTTTGACCAATCCCTGGTCTACCAACGGTAAGATTTCCCATGCTTCCGCGGTCGTCGACACTACCAATTTGTCGGTGCGGTGCTTGTCCGTTCCCAACTGCAACGTGGTTCCCTCGAGGGTCTTGTGCGTTTTGATGTGAGCGCGAAATTGCGCCTTCAACTTGGCGGCATTTTCGAGCATCCGGTTCGCGTTTTTCTTGAACTTGACGGCATCAATCAATATCGATGGGGTTGGCAATTCGGCAATGGACTTGCCTTTGTATGCCTCAAGCAATGACTTTTTGTTTGCCATGGGGTTGAATTTGTGAGGGTATGACATTTTGTAAGTTAGGATAAATGGGAGGTATGAACAAGTGCTGATTGAAGAACAGGGGTGATATATAAGATGATGAAGATGGTGATGATGGATACTTTTGTTGGCGCTGGTGGGGAAACGAGCGGAACTGTAGGTGGGGGGTGGTTAGGGCACTAGTCGGCGAGCTGGTGGGGGTGAGAGAGGGAAAGAAACCCGCGCGCGCGGGTACTGGTGGTGGTGGGGGGCGCCCGCGCGCCCCCACTAAAAATTCTACCCGCATTATCTCTCTATCTCAATTCCGCTCAGGCCAGGCCACAATTTGTGGGGTTATCTCTTGATCAATATAAGTACAACATCAATGGCACACCTTGTCATGCGTTAAACACTCATATCAATCTTCTCATTCATCATGTACACCTACACACTTCAAGCTGATCACAGTTACGCCGGAGGCATACCTGAAGGTCCTTATAAGTTACACGACTCAGTGGTAGATAAATTGGATCCTGTTTACAAAGAGTTTTACGCCAAGAACCTTGCCAACAACTCCAATCTTCTCTATACTCATAGAACCCCGTTGGATAAGCTCAGATCCTCTGGTAATGTGATTCCGGGCCAAACCAAGTTGGCAGACTTGAAGGAGATTTACGACATTTCCATTCCCAGAAAATACACTACGGGCCCCGCCATTCCCGCCAGAGTATTTGTGCCAAAGTCGCAACCTCCCCAAACGGGATTTCCATGTTACATCTGGTACCATGGTGGAGGACACGTATTGGGTGGGATCAACACCGAAAATTCATACTGCTCGCACATGGCCGATGACGCACACTGTATTGTTGTGAGCGTTGACTACAGGTTGGCACCGGAAAATCCATTCCCCGCTGCCTCCGACGATGCTTTCGAGGCTTTGTTGTGGGCCCTTGAAGGACCCACGCAAGTCAACATCAACCCCCAAAAGGTTTCGGTAGGGGGATCCTCTGCCGGAGGCAATTTGGCAGCTGTAGTATGTCAAAAATATGTCAACTCTGAAATGGCCCAAAAGTTGCCCTCTGTTAAACTTCAAATTTTGGTGGTTCCAGTGACTGACTGCACGGCCACACCACACACCCACGAATCATGGAAACAGTTTGAGTTTACTCCGCAATTACCTGCCGAAAAAATGTTTTGGTATAGAGATTTGTATTTGCCTGATAAGAAGTCGCGCGAAAACCCCGAAGCTTCACCTATCTTCTACTCCGACGAGAGTTTTGCCAAAAACCCACCTGCTATTGTATGCGTAGGAGAATGTGATATATTGAAGTCTGAAGGTTTGGCATACGGTGAAAAGTTGAGAAAAAACGGGGTAGAGTGTATTTCGTATGTCTACAAAGGGTGTCCTCATCCTGTAATGGTGATGGACGATGTGTTGGAGCAAGGTAAGGAGTTGTTGAGGAACAACGCAGATGCATTAAAAAAGTCGTTCTTGTAGAAGATATATACGAATAAATTATAATATATATAATGAGTTGATCTAGAGCCTGATGCTCATTGAAAGTAATAAATAGAGAGTGCAAGACGACCTTTTTCTGGACCTTTTTCTGGGCCTTCGCGATTTTTTGCACCCAAAACTGCGAACCATTTTTTGACATGCTTGATTATATTATGCGTCTGACAAGCATTTAACGGCTTAAAAGTTCCATACTTTGTCACATTGAGTAGGCTAATAGTCCTAAAAGCTAAGCTTGTCATATTAATTATTTTGGATATTGCACCCAAAGTATTGAAAAGCTCATGACGTCCATTCCTCTATTTCTTATGCTTCTCCTATTCTTTCGCTACCAACTTTGTCGGTTCTTGTATCTTTTGGTAGTTCATTTCATTTGACTCATTCGCTCGCTCATAAAACATAATTTTAACAATATATTAAAAAACATAAACATACTAGAATATAGGCTTGAAGTAAAAGAGTAAGTTCCGGAATAATCAAGGAAAGTAAAGGAATCAATCCAAATGCTCAATCTTTTTGTTAGTTTCGTCAATATCCATAGAATCGTCCATACCTTTGCAAGTGGCCATGGAATGGATTCTACTTTCGGTGACGGATTTGTTGTTCATAGACAACTGGCCAGGGCGGACGGGGCTGCCGTTAAAGATCTGGTCGTTGGAGTTGGTTTTACGTATTTTGGGAGGCGCCTGGCTGTTGATGGCACCGATGGTGGCGCTGAACAAGTCGATTATAGGCGGGGTGGAGCGTGCAGAGTTGGACCCGTGGGTGCCGGAACCCGTGCCGGAGCCCGTGCCGCTTCCGTTGTTGCTTGTAGGGTAGCCTAGAGGAGTGTTAACGGTAGTAGCAGGAGTGGAAACCGAGCCTATGTTGGTCAAGAGGTTCGAATGGACGTTGTGGTCGTTCTTAATGGAGCCTTTCTTCAAGTTCTTGGCAAAGTCCGAGGTGCGGTTGCTGTTGTTTTGCTTGGACAACTCTTTGAGTTGGTTGATGTTGTGGATACACTTGTTGATGGTCTGCATCAACAACTTGGGCTTCAAAGGCTTGGAAACATAGTCGTCCATGCCCTTGGCCAACGACTTTTCACGGTCTCCCAACATGGCATGCGCCGTCAAGGCAATGATGGGGGTTCTGAAACTTAAAGAATCAATAGGATTGGATTTCTTCTCCCAGAGTCTGATCTTCTCGGTGGCTTCGAAGCCTCCCATCACGGGCATTTGCACGTCCATCAAAACTACATCGAACTTGTTCTTGGTGATGGCCTCGTAGGCCTCCAACCCGTTCTCTACAACCACCACCTGGTGGCCCTGTTTCTCCAAGATCCGCACCGCCAATTTCTGGTTGACCAAGTTATCTTCGGCCAACAAAACCTTGTAGCTAACGCTTTCATCTGAGTTCTGCGAGATGGAGCGCGATTCCAACGCAGGAATAATGGCGCTGGCCAAGTCGGTGATGGTACAAGGGGTGTTTCCGTACGACGAAATCCCCAAATCTATACATACTCTCATGTTGAGCTCGGGAATCGAATGGTGCAACAACACCAATGGAATGTACTTAACTTCAGGCAACAACCGCAAGTTTTTGGCGGATTCTATCGAGTCGATCATGATGATATCGTACTTGACGGGCTCGGTCAAGTTGGCATCGTTAATGTTGCGTACGATAATAGGGTTCAAGCCAAGCTCAATGATGCCGTCGTGGATCTCTCTCAATTCGTCGTCGGTGTGCTCGGTCGATACAAAAAGGATATGGTGCGAGCTGAAGGGCAACAACTGCTCGGTCTGCCTTGTATATCTGATGTTGGAGGGCGAGACACTGACGGTGAAGTAGAAGTTGGAGCCTTCGCCGTAGTCGGAGGTGACCCAGATTTCTCCGCCCATCAAGTGGATCAACTGCTTTGAAATCGACAAGCCTAGACCGGTACCACCGAACTTTCGGGTGGTGGACCCGTCGGCCTGGCAGAAGGTATCGAAAATGACGCCTAGCTTGTCCTTTTCAATGCCAATGCCGGTATCGCTAACACACACTTCCAAGAGCAACTTATCAGTTTCTTCTACAATTTTGGACGACTTCTTGACACTGACACTGACCTTCCCCTTCTTGGTGAACTTGATGGCGTTTCCGGCCAAGTTCAAGATCACCTGTCTCAATCTGAACGAGTCTCCAATCAAGTTATCTGGGAAAGAACTATCACATTGATACGTCAAATCAAGAGACTTTTCAATGGCTTTGACGGCCAAGGTCTTGAGAGCACCGAAAACAGTGCCTCTCAACGAAAAATCGATTTGTTCGACCGTCATTCTGTTGGCCTCGATCTTGGAAATATCCAAAATATCGTCGATGATCGTGAGCAATGAGTTGGCCAAGTTGTGCACAATAGACAACATTTCGCGCTGGTACTGGGTCAACTCTGTATCGAGCGAGAGCTGGGTCATTCCAATAATACCGTTCAACGGGGTTCTGATTTCGTGCGACATGTTGGCCAAGAACTCCGACTTGGCGCTGTTGGCAAGCTCGGCCGCTTCTCTGGCAGCGGTATTTCTTTGAATGGACTCACGCAAGTTCAACACCATCTGGTTGATTTTGGTCTTCAACGCGTCCATTTCTCCCGAGGCTTCCACGGTGATAAACCGGGTGAAATCACCATCGGTGGCAGCAGCGGTGATCTGGGCAAAAGCTCTGACTTGCGACGTCAAGTTGGACGCCATGGTATTGACATTGGAGGTGATTTCCTTCCAGAGCCCGTCCACATCCGAAACCTGTGCTTGGATCCCCAACTTCCCGTTGATCCCCACGTCTCGAGCCACTTTACTCACCTCCGAAGCAAACAACTGAAGCGAGTCCACCATCTTATTGATGGTATTTTTGAGCTGCAAAATCTCCCCCTGCGCATGTACATCGATCTTCTGCGACAAATCCCCATGGGCCACCGCCGTGGTCACCGTAGCAATGGATCTCACCTGGTTTGTCAAGTTGGTGGCCATCAAATTGACGTTTTCCGTCACCGCCTTCCATGCTCCTTCTACATCCTGGACATTGGCCTGGCCTCCCAAAATCCCTAGCGTACCTACTTCTCGACTTAGCGTGGTCACCTCCAAGGCAAAGTTCTGCAATCGGTCCACCATCTGGTTGATGGTAAGCTTCAAGTTAAGAATCTCTCCCTTACAGTCAGCAGTAACCTTCTTGGACAAATCGCCCTTGGCCACAGCGGTGGTCACATTGGCTATGTTTCTGACCTGGGTGGTCAAGTTGAGCGCCATGGCATTGACGTTGTCGGTCAACTCCTTCCAGATCCCCTCTACATTCTCAATAAACGCCTGGCCTCCCAAAATCCCCAACACTCCTACATCCCGCGCCACCTTGGACACCTCAAACGCAAACGTTCTCAACTGGTCCACCATGGTGTTGATGGTCATCTGCAACTGCAAGATCTCTCCTTGCGCGTGCACGTTGATTTTCCGCGACAAGTCGCCCCGCGCCACTGCTCTGGTGACGTCGGCAATCTCACGCACTTGGTTGGTTAAATTGAGCGCCATGATATTGACGTTATCCGTCAAACTACGCCAGATTCCTACACTCCCCTCGTTTTTGGCCTGCCCACCGAGCTCTCCGTTGGCCACCTCGGTGGCAACCTTGGTGACTTCGTTGGCAAACGCTTGTAGCTGGTCCATCATGGTGTTGATGGTGATCTTGACCTTCAAGATCTCTGGATCCAGCTCTACAGTGTGGATCTCCACTTTTTTACTCAAGTCGCCCATGGCTACCGATATCACCACTGTTCCGATCTCGCTCAACGCCTGCTTGAACGCCTTGTTGGCGGTTTTGGACGTGTCGAGCTCGTCGGTGACATTGGAAATCAACACATCTTGACTTTGGATGTGCCTCAAGAGATCTGTTCGTATCAACTCGGACTTTTGTTTGAACAAGTTGGGATCCTCGAGGATCTGCAAGAGCTCACTGGTATCCATATGTTGATGTTGATTGGTTGTTGGTGGTGGGGGCGTGGGGGCGAGTACCAATTTTTGTTTTTTAGACGACGGTATCTTGACTGATTGATTAGTCAACCTACTAGTGCGTGGTAGTAAACGACCTAGTGCGAGCGTTGGATGTTCAGGGGGTGGATCACCAACGAAAAAAAAAAACTTGGTTGTTACTGCGACTGGTTCGCGAAGTGGTGATCTTTTGATATCACCAACCTATGCTTTTTTGGGGGGGTTGTTTTTGTTTCTTGGACTTATACAACTGGACGAGGTACACTGGGTGGAGTTTACGTCTGTTGAGGTGATGTTGGCGAAAGAAACATGTATTGAGTTTGAAGTTTTATCTGGAAGTACCCTCGGGAGGGACGAGCGAAAAAAACCGGATTTCAAATGTTACAAACAGAGATTAGTCGTTTAGGTCATCGAGAGGGGTTTTTATTATTGTGGCCAGTGGGGTTTCGGCCCACCTTGCATATGTTGCTCGCACCACCTACGCTAGCCTACATGGATATAAATAGAAATGTGCCTCTTACTCATAGCCCCTACTGCCCCTTGTCCGTCTACTCTCCGTGTTTCTCCTGTCAGGGAGGACACACAGGGTGCGGATGACGTAAGCGGCCAATGAAACGCTACACAAACCTACACACCACATTTCGACGGCTCTGACTCGACCTTATTTACTACTATGTAATCAATAAACGACATCAATGTAAACATCCTAACTTGTTTTTTATACTGTGATTGCTGGCTCTGTCTAGGATGTGTTGGTTATTTTGCGTCATTCGATTATTATTTACGCGACTCAATGCGCGTTGACTTGTTTATTACCTGATTTGGTTGAATTATTTTTGAGCTTGAGTGCTTCAGTGTTGAGTGCTAGGATGATCAGGATGTATAGGATGTTTAGAGTGCATGCTTTTTTTTTGAGAGTGCTTGAGTGCTAGGATGTGCAATGCTTATTTTTCTAGGATGTTTATTAACTTTTAGAACATCTTAGCACTCAACGTATAGATGTTTAGGATGTTTAGAGTGCATGCTTTTTTTTGAGAGTGCTTGAGTGCTAGGATGATCAGGATGTTTAGGATGTTTATTATCTTGTAGAACATCTTAGCACTCAACGTATAGATGTTTAGGATGTTTAGAGTGCATGCTTTTTTTTGCTTTTTTTTTAGGATGTTTATTAACTTGTAGAACATCTTAGCACTCAACGTATACCGGTTGAGTTTGAATTCTTTAATATGAGATGAGTGCAAAAGAGTATGCTTGGCTTTCTCTAGCAGATAGTTTCTACAAAGCCCATTACTACTCCGTAGTCAGCTTATCATTTTGACGTTCATCTGCGTCATTTTTTAATTGCTGCAAAATTCGTAGTCTGATAAAGCGCGAATCAAGAGAGGTAATATGAAGTGCTGGGTGTCAAGTGGAAAGGGTTTTTCTGCCAAGATTTCTTATCAGTGTTGATTTTGTTCATGAGTGCTTGTACAATTAAAAAATCATATATTATCACTGTTGATTAAGTAATTATGCAAATTTTGTTAATAGTCGATGTTAAATCATAATGAAGAGGAAGATTCCACATTAAAGTTCAGGATCCAAAATTGTAGTTGGTCTCTAGAGAGCTAAGATGCTAGGATGTTGTAAAGTACAGAATATAAGATTCTTCGAGTAAACCGTAGAATTGATTGAAATGTGTTTGGCTTAGTTAATTACTATAGAGGGAATGCAATGGTTCACTAGCCTTCAACATACTTAGATATCTGACAAGTTTGACTTTTGTAAGACAACGTTCCCCCATAGTCATCTTCCAATGATAAAATACTGGATCTTCGGCGAGTTGCCATCAGATAGCCAAGTTTGAGAGTGTAGTTTAGTATCACCCGAGTCTCCAAGGTTATCCATCTTCAGCACATCCACCGTAGACATTATACGACTTGATTTACTTTTTGCTTGAGACTATTAGTGTAACGCTACCGACTTGATTACATCTCCCTACGTCAGTTTCAATCATACTTGTTCTAGCTTTAATGGCTGCAAAAAGATGCCTCGCTCGTTTCAGGGTGTTGGCTCTGTGAGCGTATGCAGGCTTCTGCGAGTCTATTAATAAGCTAGAGAATCTTTATGGAATAACCTCCGTGAGAGCTAATTGGGCCTTGGACATGGTGATTGATCTGCAACCCTCGTTTCCAATTGACTTGTAGTGGTCTTAACTTGCTTCGAAGGTGTCAACAACGAGCCTGGCTAGCTCAATGGCTAGAGCGTGTGACTTTTAAAGTTACCACTTTGAAGGTATCACAAGGTTGCGGGTTCGACTCCCGCGTCGGGCTAATTTTTTCTCTTCCACAACTCGAATATTTTTTCCACTAGGCCAGTATTGATTTGATATTGATAAGATATTATATACCAATGAAGTGCATGTTCAGATGATATTGGAAGTGTAATTAGATTTTATCCATGAATTTCGCACGGTCGCACGGATTCTGTAGTATTTGTAAGAGTGCTTGAGTGCTTGAGTGCTAGGATGTTTAGGATGTTTAGAGTGCAATGGTTTTTTTTTTTAGAGTACTAGGATGTTTAGGATGTTCAAGAGTGCAATGGTTTTTTTTTGAGTGCTTGAGTGCTAGGATGTTTAGGATGTTCAGGATGTTCGAGAGTGCAATGGTTTCTTTACTAGACGCGAGTGCTAGGATGTTTAGGATGTTCAGGATGTTCGAGAGTGCAATGGTTTCTTTTCTAGACGCGAGTGCTAGGATGTTGGAGTAGTCTTTTGTATTTATTACTGTATTTGTTGGTGTATTTATTGGAGTACATCTTGAATATTTAAATTCATTAGTACTTACTAGTAATATTACTAGTATTACTAGTAGTATTTAGTTTACTTATTGGTAGTACACCTATTAGGGTAATTTTCAGTGTATTATTAGGCAATTTTCAGTGTATTAGTAGCATATATTAGTAGTGGTCTTTGTATTATAGTGCGAGGTACCAGAGGTACTGGAAATGCTTGAGACCCTATTCTAAAAAGCCACCAACACTATCCTTATCTCTTAGTTGCAATCAATGACCTCTAACAGAGTTGAGCGATTTTTGCAACCAATAAGATACTATCGATAGCTTGTAATTGCAATCAATAAACCTTATCAAGGTTGAGTGAATTTTTGCAACCAATGAACTTGTCGAAGCAACAAAGCTTATCGACATCAATGACCTTCGTAGTCAGGTTGAATGACGTTGTACAATCAACTAGGTAACCAGCAACTAAGGAGAGTCATTGATATCAATAATCCTGTTAGCAACCGACAAGACTTTTTGCAATAACCTATTTGGAACCCTTTTACCATCGTTGCTCTTTCATGGTTCCACACGGAATATAAATGTGCCTACATTTCTCTTCTAGCTAGATTTGTCTTTAAGCAGTTTTAGCTAACCAATTTGTTTTAAATAGAGAATAAAACCTAACATATAGTGTATTATTAGCATATAGTAGTGCTTTTTAGTGGTCTTTGTATTATAGTGTATTAGTAGTGTACTTTTTAGTGTTTTTTAGTGCTTTTGGTCTTTGAGATTTATTAGTTTTGGTCTTTGTAGATTAGTTTGGTCTTATTATTCTATTTACTAAATCAATCCCAACTTTCTCAACGCTTGACAATTCGGCATAGGCATCTCCTCGGCCTCTTTCAATTTTTTCTGGTCGGTCGAAAACCACCCCTGCGCATCCTCCATCATTTCGTTCTTAAGGATTTGCTCTTTGGAGCACTTGGATCTTTTGTCTTGCACATACAAATTCTCCACCTTGGTATCGAAATTTCTCAATTGTTTAGCATTCAACTTCTTTTTCTCAAGATACTTTTCCGAAACGTAAAAGGGGATTTCATACCTGGGAGTGGTTCTTTCCACGTTGTTCTGAGGCGAAGGGAAGAACGAATATTCAGGCGTAGAGTCGGTTTCAGAGAACAAGGTCGATATTATAGGAACCAATAAAAATAGCAAGAGAGGAAGAATTTGTTTCAATGTGTCAAATAGGTTGACTTCGGGCGATTCTCGAGGACGCTGCTGGTGCTGCTGGGCCGTTCGAGGGTTTCTACGCTGCCTCACAAACGGATCGGCTCCTCCGCCAAATGTCTGGAACGTGAACGCTGGGCCTTGTTGCCTACCGGGTCCGCCAAAGAACAAGTTGAATATGTCTTCGTCAAACTGGACTCCTCCACTTTGGAACCCGGAGAATGGCGATCCTCCTGCACCTGCGCGCGCAAACGGACTTGCTCCCGAACTACTACTACCGCCAAAACGTGAATCGGGGTCGGATCCTGTTTGGTCATATATGGTTTTTTTAGACGGATCGCCCAATACACCCCATGCTTTATTCAAGATCTTGAACGCTTCGGCGGCTCGGGGATGCGGGTTCTTGTCCGGATGTAACTTTACCGCGAGTTTTCTATACGACTTTTTGATCACATGCTCGTCAGCCGTTTTTTCGACTGACAATATTTCATAGAACTGGTGGGGCTTGTATGAAAGGATTTTCAACACGATTTTCTCCTGCTCTGCTGTGTACGACATGGTGATGATGTATATTATGTAATGAAAACTTTTTTTTTCGTTGAAAAAATTCGATTCTTTTGATTCCTTTGATTCCTTTGGTTCTCTTGATGATACTTTGATTGATTCCTTAAAACTCTTTTGACCTCAACTCCGGTATACGTAGTCTAATTGATGATATGTACAAGGTTTTTTGATACGACTTTTTCTGGTCTGTCTCACTCGTGGGTTCTTGCGCTGTTTGAGTTGTCTGCGTCTTCTTGATATATAATATTTGTCCCCAGCTGGTGGTTCTAAAGGGTCTACTTCTGGAGCCAGTTGGCCAGTTTTTCGTTTCCAGGCTTGGCTTACGTAATCGATGTGCGGCGCCAGGCGTGTGGTAGCGCGCCCTTGGAAACCTATGGAAGTCGTACAGAAGCATGTCTAAAAATGCTAGATTACATCCTAAAGCACATACTGGACCGCATACTAGATGACAACATAAATGCAAAATGGGAGGGCGGCCATTTACATTCAATAGGTAATAAACACCTGTAAGGTGATGATTAGTGTGTGCAAAAAAACAAATGGGGGCATACTGGGAATTGAACCCAGGGCCTCTCGCATGTTTGGAAACCGTAGTCGCCCAAAGCGAGAATCATACCACTAGACCACACGCCCGCTTTGTGGAAAACATCAATTTGTAATTTTTGATAAGGTGTCAAGTGGTGTTTTAGTCAATAAGTGTAGCTGCGCAATAACCACCAAGTAGTAATGTGCTCCCTAGTTTCATTAATTATCAAGTGGTGTTTTATCTAATATCCGCTGTGGTTTTTCCTGGTTATGCGTTTGCAAACCAGCACCCTCTAGTTGCGCCGCTTTAATGCCGGTAAGTGCGATAAGTGCGTGAATAAAGTAGTTAGTAGAGCATGTTCCACAAAACGCCAAGTCTACAACCAGAAATCCATTCCTAATTCCTAAACATCAAGTTGCAACATATGGGATCAAACCTACGCAACGAAATTTTGTTGGCAATATGCCATCCCGGTTTTAGGCAGCCTTCCTGTCCACTATTCTCCTAATGTAACCTACATTTTATCCGCTATAGCTACCATATTTCTCAGTATTCTTTTGCCCCTTATACATGGTATGTGTCTTTGACTCTGTAAGGTACCCAGCCCGATAAGTGCGCGTTATTAATTCGTTTACGATGTGCATAAACAATCCCCTCTCTGCGTTGCAACCTCGCTGCAGCCTCGTTACTGCAGCGCGAATCAAAGCCCTCCCCCTCTAATCAATAGGTCACCCTACGACATCTGCCCAGATCAAAGCCCTCCCCCTCTAATCAATAACCAGATAAGAGATTGGAATTGAGCCGTAGTTCCGAATACGCCAGGCTCAAAAACTATAAATATGGCATCAATCTTGCAAAAATTGATCATCGGTAGACTCAATTGATTCTAACATCTAATCTACTAAAATGGCCAACTGTTCTTGCTGCAAATCCTGTGCTAACTGCAAATCCTGCACCGACGCTAAGTGTGTCTGTTCTACTTGCAAGAAGTGATTGAACTTCTTTTTCTGCCTTTGTCGCCAGGCCGACGTTTATAACCTAAGTATATGCCCCAAATATATATGAAGTACTTCACCCAGCCCTGTAGAAACTAACGGAAATGTCCGTGTACCCTTTTTTCCGGACATACGAGAGATACTGGGTAATTCAATTAAAATTAGAAAAGCTGCACATGAGTGATATCTAGTTTTCATTAAAAAATCAAGAAAAATCAATAAAATTAATAAAATTATTTAAATCCACTCGGAAGTAACGCAAATTGCCTCATATTGAAACATTCATCATGTAAGTCTTGCTGTTTTCTAGAAAACAGTTGAATATCATATCATTAGGCTGGTAAGCTTTTAAATCACACCGTATAGTTCCACCGAAGCCACTCCAATTCAAGAAATCCGAGATAGTTTAGTGGCTAGAATCCCCGCTTGTCGCGCGGGGGACCGGGGTTCAATTCCCCGTCTCGGAGCTCGTCACTGCGCAAATGGTTTAGTGGTAAAATCCAACGTTGCCATCGTTGGGCCCCCGGTTCGATTCCGGGTTTGCGCATTCTTTTTTTGCAACTACTGGTATTTTGCAATTTTTTGCAATTTTTTGTATATTGAAACTTCCAATTGCAATTATTTTTTGCAACTTTCTGCAAATTTAAACTACCAATTGCAATTTTTTTGCAACTTTTTGCATATTGGATGTGCTAATTGCAATTTTTCGCAACTTTTTGCATAGAATTATTGCAATAACTGATAAGAATCCTATTGACCCCTTTTACAATCGTTGCTCTATCACTATTCCACAGCGAATATAAATATGCCTACATTTCTCCTCTAGCTACATTTTTCCTCGATCATCTTAGCTAACTATTTGGCAATTACAATTATTGACCTTTATCAAGGTTGAGTGATTTTTCGCAACCAAAAAGATTGTTGAAACCTCGTTATTAAGGTTGAGTGATTATGTTCGACCAATAAGCTTATAGCAGCAAACACCTTAGCTGGTTGTTCCACATTGCGGTCGTTTTTATTGAAAGACATTTGAGTTTGATTTGACATATTAAAAGGCTTGTTTGTTTCTGTGTTTCTTTGATCGACGCATTGAGTGATTTTTTGCAGCCAATAAGCTTATAGCAGCAACAGAACTTATTGACGTCAATGACCATGCGACTCGAAAAGTCATTATGAATCTTCAAGAAGCCGAAGCATTGATTTTTCTAATAACTACACGAGGGTCATCGATATCAATAACCCTTCTAGCAATCGACAACACTTATTCCAATAACTGGTAGGAAACCTATTCGGAACCTTTCACAATCGTTGCACTATCACGATTCCTCAGGGAATATAATTATGCCTACATTTTTTTTCTAGCTAGATTTTTTATTAAAAGCAAATAAGTAAGCTAATACGACCATTTGCACGGTGAGCATGCCAAAAATTGACTCCAAATGCAAGAGCTGCCGTTACGCCTAATGTCACTAAACACGTTGGTACTGTCATTATCACTGCGTGTGGCATATCCGAAAACTGTTCTAAAATTGTTATGAAGCATCCTATGCACAGCGTTGCGAAGAAAGCAATTGTTACACCACTAAAAATTACGCTTAATTCATCCACAAAATCTTGACCCCAGCCTCCTTTGTCAAGTGACTTGCATTGAACCATGTCCTTATAAACACCGTTGTATTCTCGCCAATCCACAACGAATAATACTTAAACTTAGTGAAAGTTTGATGTCCTTGAAAACTAGTATCTAAAACTCTATCTTTAGTATAAATGACTGATTAGCTAAATTGAAACCGTTATTAAACGGATTGTAGGAATAATAATAATTTAAATTGTACGTTTACCTGATCTTGATCGGGGGTTTCAGACATTGCGTTTTTCCTCGGTAAATCGCATTTGTTCATGTTCTGACATATTAAAATCTTGTGTGTTTCTGTGTTTCTTTAGCATTGAAGCAGTCACCATCCTACCACCAAACGAATTAAGGTATAGCTCTCCAACTCAAGCAGAGATCTTCATACTACCTCCCATGCAATATTTTGATGCTGCGGGATAACCATCACCTTGCATTGCTTGAACAACTCAGCTATTTACTTAGTTCGAATTAAAGAAAATTGAAACTAAACACGTTTGTAATTCCCTGCATCTTTTTTGTATATTAAGAGTACCGATTACATATTTTGCATCTCCTTATATATTGAAGCTACCAATCGTAATTTTTGCATCTTTTTTTTTTTGACTAAAAGTACTAATTGTTCTTTTTGTATATTGAGACGACTAACTGCAACTTTTGCATCTTCTCATATATTGAAACCACCAATTGTAATTTTTGCATCTCTATTATACTAAATTACTCATTGCAATTTGTTAAAAAGAAAAAAGGTAGTTGAAAACGACAAAGTGTAAGAGCTTGCGCAACGACATAGTGTTAGCTAGAGGGTCGACGTAGTGTAAGAGCCTGGATAACGACGAAGTGTTAGTTCGTGGTAGATCTACTTAAATTCGTATGTGGTGGGATGGTTCGTACCAGAAACTAACGCGCACGAACGCATGTCTTGAGCCTTTACTGGGGCTTCAGGACAAATGTCAAAGTCAAAAATGTCCATTGGAAGCCCAAGAGTGGTGCACGCATTGGGAACATCTACTATTCCCGCGATATGACCTTCGATCGGCGCACTGGAAAGTAAGAGATAGATCTGGTAATCACTGTAACCAAACTTGCGCAAGTACTCAATGGCCCGGATACATGCTTGTCTATATGCGGTGGTGGCACACAAGTACTTCTGGTCGCCATTTTCGTCTACAGAGAAACCCTCAAATGTCAAGTAGCGAGAGGGTCCATAGTGGTTCTGCACATCGCCAGGAACAAACATGGGCGATTTGAGCGGGAGGGCGTGCATACCATTTTTGATGATCAGGGTCTTGATGGTGATGACGCCCGGCATCTCAATGGCCCCGCAGAACGATATTTCACCGTCTCCCTGAGAAAAATGCAAATCGCCGATGGACAATTTTGCACCCAAAACATGCACTGGAAGATAGCATTTGGAGCCCCGCGAAAGATTTTTGATGTCACAATTGCCTCCATTTTCCGGTCTTCCCGGAATGGTGCGCGCCCCATGCTCAGCTACCTTGGAAGCTACGTCCGGGGTCGCACCCCCGGCGTGGGCATTGACCGCTTCAGGCAAGTTTGCGACCGACGTATGATGGTGGTGCTGAATTTCGGCCTTCAATTTTCCCTCGCGCGAATTCCATTCCTCGAGCACCTCTTGAGAGGGGGCAGTTCCTATAATCCCAGGATGAATTAAACCGGTGAACTTTACATGGGGAAGATGGCGCGATGTAGCATGAATACCTTCGAAGTCAAAGATGGCTTTGGCCGCTTCGGGGTAGAAGGAATCAAGAAACCCTCCGCCGTTGTCGCGGTGGAAAATTCCGCAGTATCCCCACGGTTGGCGTTCGAGCGGCTGCACGTCTTGGATCTCCACCACCAAACAGTCCCCGGGCTCTGCGCCTTTGATATCAAATGGTCCGGATAGATAATGGATCCGGGTAAGGTCTACGTTTTTGATATCGTCAGCAGAATCGTTGTTCTTGATCTGGTTTCCTGTCCAGTCTAGACACTCGATCTTGACACTTTCGCCCGGAACAATTGTGGCGGTCGAAGGGATCTCGGGGTGCCATCTGTTGTGGACTTGAGGCTGTTTGTCTCCGGGGAGATCAAGGTCAATTTTTGTTATATAGCGAGGCATTAATAGAGTAGAGATCAACGTATTGACTGTAGCCAATTCGCTATTTATATAGCCCATCTATATGTCCCCCATCGCGGCTATCGGGGCGCATCTCTACTGTGCGGGTTTTGAAAGATAAGGCGCATATCTATAACGAATCATATTTTTTTAAAAAAAAAAACCAACAGTATGGATTAGTAAATAACATGCGGAGATGTTGACACCTGCTGACAACTACTTGATGTAATCTGGCATCTACGTCCGATTTGTGCATTACGTATATTATTTATCTTTCATCTATGTTGTTCAGAGGATTTTCTTATCTGCAGGACCCTCATCGCCAACTTTCAGCTCAGCTTTAGCGAGAGTGAAGAATCAAAAAGCTAACGATGTCTAGACAGCAACAAGACTTGGTGTTGTTTCGAAACCAGAACTTGTTCCCCGAGGAGATCTTGACCTCGAATTCTTCGTCGCTTTCCATAGTATCACACCTCCAAGGCACTTCTCCGTCATGGTTGATCAACTCATTGGTCGAAAACTGCTTGCAAGGAACCGCCAGTTTAGTGAACAAAGATCTCACCACTAAGCAGGCCAAGCGTGCAGAAGTGATCCACATCTCATTCAATTACCCTAAAGACTATCATGTACAAAATTGTAAGAAAAACGGCTTGGATTTGGCCACCATATCAAATTACCATTACATCGACTGTTTCAGCGAGTTGTTCTCCAAACACATTAAGAATCCTCACGATGCTGCAGACGATGTTGAAATATTATTTGGCAGTATTGAAAAGCAACTAAGTGCGATTTCGACTCCGAAAAAGGTAATATTTGTAGAAGAACCCGAAATCCTCTTGGCTGCCACCAACACCCTGGCCAATGAGCTTTTGCTCCAGTTGCACAAGCTCAATAAAGCCTGTCGCCATATGTCGGTGATAGTGAGCCAAAACGCACCTATGATAAACCCGGAATCCGGAAACCCCCACGACCCATCGTTCAAAACCGCAGAGTTCTTAACCAAATTGTACCATCGTTCGCAGCTAAATATTAATTTGCAACCTTTGCCAACAGGTAGAGCAAGCGATATAACGGGGTGCGTGACTATCTCTAGCGGAGCAGTTCCGTTTGAGAGCATTGAGCCGAGAGTAAAGGTGGTTGAGACCGAATATATTTATCATATTAGCAAAGAATTGAGCATTAAATTGTTCTTTAGATAAAATAGCACTCTACCTAATTAAAAAGGGTTTTTTCTGTAACCATAAAGATACTTGAGAGTATGTAATGAACACAGACAATAATTAAAATCAAAACCATTATGTGAAAGTTACAATTGAATGAATATCAACCAATTGTATTAGTCGACCTATTTTAGATTGAATATTATTTCTTTAAAGTACTTGAAAAGCTGTCGATGGTAACTTCACGTGCGGTTTGAGGGTGGTAGTTAGAGATTAAATTATGCGAATGCATTCTCTTTTGATATGATTTGCTCTTGGATAAGCGTTCACAATTCTTTGAATAATCTATATGAGAAACTGTAAGGCGTACCTCGGTACTAGGATTGCTTGAGACCCGATTTAGCCGCTACGAAATGACCACCTCGTGGAAAAGTCCCTGGCGTGTATAAATAGTCGCACAATTCTCTCTCCTAGTTTTATCCCGCAACTTTAGTATCACTATCGAAATACACACTATATACCCTTACAACCCTTACAGAAACTATGATAATCCACTAGTAGCCAAAAATTAATTTAATTTAGTTGGAAAATAAATCACCTTGAACTAATTGAACTAGAAAGATACAACAAAACCTTCTGTCAAACACTTTAACTTAAAGCCATATTAGTACGTGTATTACTATAATAAAATTTATTTATTACTATAATAAATAGATTATGAATTAATGTTAGTATGAATGAACCCATATGGGTCATAAAAAAATACTAATATAAATTAACCATTAAATGTCATGTATTCATAGCAGAATAAAAGTTGAATATTACTTTTATGAAAATTCAGAAAGTCTCGATTTCTATGAATTTTGTATGGCTGCGAAAACTCCCTCAATTCAGTGACTCAAGTGGTGATTTATCCATTCCTCTTCCTATGAATATTATACAAATCGTCCAAAGCAAACTCAATTGCACACCTCGTCCAAAGCATAGGAAACAACGGCCACACCGATCTCTCCCCAACCAACACCCAATATGGAATATTCTCCATAGTTTTATGTACGTCAAACACCCGGCCAAAGTCTTTTAAGAGGTACCGAAGCTCTGGCACAATGGTGACTTCACGGATACTCAGCAATGCCTGCAACGAAGACGGTTTTTCGTCAATAAAAAACCGTTTCATCACATCAGTAAGCATACCAAGTTTGTTCATCATCACCAAGCGGTGCTGGATCTCCATTCCAATAAGGTTTTTGACGAGTTTGAGCAAGCTGGAGCTGGAATCTTTGGTATATCTTTCGTCTACAATGGTACCGATATCTTTGGGCGAAGGGGTACGGGAACCAGCGCCATTTTGGACCACAGAGGCCGAAGACGATGTGCTAGAGTTACGGTCGTAGCGGAATTCTCCGTACGAATGGTAATGCTTAAGATCATTACTGATCAATGGGGCTAAGTAAGGTCTTGCCAAACTGATAATAAAGTGGTTGACGTTGAACAATTCGGTAAGACGAGTATAAGGCGACGTTTCTTTAGTCTGGAAGTAGTGATTGTCATACTTATCTTTGTTGTTCTTGGGGGAGTTTTGTTTCGCAGGCTTGGTGTTGAAGTAACTACGCAGATAACTGACATCCTGGGGCTTTAGAAATGTCACGTTTAGCGGGGTTTTGGGCACGATCTGGTTGTTAAAGTCTTTGACATACAACTGTACGTTGTCAGACAACACCCCAGTGCCGATAGAAGCATAAATGGCCGTCCAGATAATTACGTTGGGAGAGGTGATATAGTTAAGTAGGGAAGGAACAGCTTGGTTCTTGGGATGCACAATGATATTAAGCACCTTATCAGTCTTCAAGTACGCTTCCTCAAAGGTTTGATCGCCAATCGTGTCTCTGACAAACTTGAGAAAAATTAGGATGTCTTGCGAGTAACCTTTTTTAATTACGTTTTCAATCACATTACCGTACCGCTCATCCACATCATGGTTGAGCAAGTCGATACCCTTCATCACATCACTGATAGACACCAATATAGGGATCAACTCAGCGTTGCTAAGCGTACATACTAACGAAGCTACCGCAGCTCCTACAGCACTGCCACATACAATCCGAGGCAACAACCCCCGGAAGTACAATGCTCTCACTACACCTACATGGCACAACCCAAAGAGCGATCCTCCCTGTAACAAAAGGGCGGTGCACCCAAAAGACTGGCGCGCGTCGTGAAAAAAGTCGATTTTGAGCTGCTTGCTGTTCATGATAAAGGTGGAGTCGTGCGACGACGACGTTATCGACTCGTCCAAGTACTTGAGGCACCGAAGCACCTCCTCGATATACTCCTCTATCATGATTTTTGTGCCCAAGTACGACTTTGTGAACAACCGTTTTTGGGATATGCCCCCGAAATTCCGGATTAACCCGGACCGCAAGAGCGACATAAGGAGCAGCGAATTTTGACTGATGCGCGCTTCCCTCAAGTGTTTGAGACGCTCGTTTAATAGTATATAATCATAGTGCTTCAGGATAAAGTTCTGGCGCCACAAATCCATATTGGTGATCTTGTCGATTTCACTCACTATGGCGTACCATTCCCTGTAGTTGGGCACGTTTTCGAGCTGCTGGACGTACTCTTTTAGCGGGTCCTTGGACGTGTACCACCGATAGAGCAGCCGGACCCAGAAAAAACAGATGTCTATGAAAAACTCAATAAGTAGCCATATAAAAGTGTAGGTATTGTGGATTAAGGCGGAGATGACCGACCGGGCTAGAGCATGGGCTGCGTGGAGACGGCCCAAAATGGATTTAATCACCCAAAAAGTTTCCTCGGAAACTCCTCCAGCCTTCTTGCTGTCTCCAATACTTGCTTCTTTGATCTGGACTATGGTGGGCTCCATCAGGTTCACCATTGCTGACTTCCCCAGAATTCCATATTGATATACCGGATTATATGCAGGCGAACCCCACCGATAAGCACGTGCAAACGTCATTAAACTTTTTACTTACCCACATGTAGAGTATAGAAGTATGTTTAGTATTCAGTAATATAGATAAAGTCTTAACTGTAGGGTATCGATAGATTTAAGCGGGTGCCGAGGTACGTCATGGCCTCTTTGGGCGCAGAATTGATACATCTTCTACACACGACTTCACATGCAGGGCACATTGACATCACCAACTTACAATAATCAGACTGTCATGATTGTAATAGTTGGTGCTATTTAATGATGTAGCATTTTTTTTGTAAAGGAGTCATAGGTGAGCGATATTCATAAAAATTTCAACATTATTTAGTGGCTCTGTTTTTAAATTCTCTGCGATAATTTTTTTGCACCCATTAAATATGAAAAATATATCATTTGGCGAATGGAAATGATCTTTATCAGCCTGCTTAAGCTGCTATACTACAACTGAAGCACATTAGGAATGCATGAGACCCGTAAATGTGCTGGGCCGGCCCATTTTTAAGCTCGCTCCCAAAAAACCTGAAGTTACTCTCATGGCACCTACAAATAGTCGTTCTAAGAAAGGCCGAGAAGACCGCCTCAAATCTGCCTTGAGATCACCTCAGTAAAAACTCCCCAGTAGTTCCCTCGGTGGAGAAGACATCTGCCGTGGATAAATTTGAATAGTGGCACATTTCTCTCTCCTAGACTTAGTATCACTATCGAAATACCTACTATAAAACCATACATTGATTGATTACTGTACTTGATCTGGCAAAATAATACTGTAGGTACTTGAACTGGATAAGTAATTGTAGAGAGAAGTGGATTTACGTCTAAAACCCTATCCATCCTGTCAGCCTATTTTGTTATACATATACATGTTTCGAAAGTCTTTAAAAATGCTCGATTCAAATGGGTGCAAAATTTCCGGTAAGAAAAGTGCATACTTTCTAGCTTAATAAATACTGCTGCACAACTACCTAATAACTACTCTATGCAACTACGACACTAAATTAAACCATTACACCATATTGATAGAATTCTCGGGTTACATACCATGAAATTGTGCAAAAGGATGAAGCGAAATGAATAAAGACAAAACGAATAAAGACAAAGCGAAGAAAAAACGAATGAGGCTAAAACAAATGAGGCTAAAACAAATGAGGCTAAAACAGATTTGAAAACTTCATTCGCTTTCGCTCAGAAGTTTTATTCTCCCCCCTTCATAAACTTCTTACCACGGCTCAAAAACCGCTTCCCGAAGCTCGAAGCATGCAACCCCGACGTCTCGACCTTATCTTTAACTATAGAAACCTTACTACGAAGAGATGCGTGTCTGCGGATATCGTTATGGGTAGCGTTCAGGTACGCTTCCGAGGCGATTTTACCGATATGCATATTCGAAGACTCCTCAGAGCTCTTCAACGTCTCGACCAACCAGTTTTCTAGCCCGGTATCGTACTGGCTCTCCTTTTCAAGTGCCTCTTTCAAAAGACGAATACGGTCGATGGGCTGAGATGTAGCCATAATGGTTTTCCAGTCAAACACAGGGTATGCCTTGGAAACGTACTTTTTGTTGGCCAAAGAAGAAAGTGTGGGAACTTCGCTAGAAGTGCTGACATTACGGTTCTCTTCCTTATCATTTACAATCTCTTTAGGGGTGTCTTTAGGGGTGTCTTTACTGGTGTCTTTACTGGTGTCTTTACTGATGTCTTTGGATTCTTCGCTCACTGGAATGAGACTGGAATAACGCTGCGTTTCCACGTTGTGTGACGAATAAGGTGTCAATTTCTCCTCTTTGAACAACGCCTGCGGATACAGTTTCGTGTGGAGCACCAGTTCAGAAGAGCCTCCTCCCGGCACTGCCGTCTGAAAAGCCAGTGAACCAGCGTGCGAGTTGACAAAAGAATAGGCGTCGTCGTAATGGTCTTCGTCCTCTTCATTGTCGTCGTTTTCATGTATGCTAGGCAACGCAGCATCGATGGTTTCCGGTACAGAAATGGAGCTGGTATCGGATTTGACCTCCGAAGAAAGACTGCTTTTTTGTTTGGTAAACCTCGAGTAATTGTTCGACTCACTGGCTTGGGGATTGAACAACGACTCGTTGTCGTTGTCATCAATGAACTGGTCTCTGTACTTGTTGGTATTCGGGGTCCACGAGCCCATATTAAAGGTGCCAGTGCTCATGGTCGAGACTCTACGCGAATTATCATACTCTATAGGCTCAACTATGCTTTGGTTGTCGCCTCTTTGCGACGATGACTTGGTGGTTTCAAACGAAAACTTGCCAGTAGAAAGTGATCCTAGTGAGTTGACAGGCTGAAGTTCATGGCCAAACTTCCTTGGTTCTTCAACATCAGAAGACGTATCAAAGTCCGGTTTGCCAACGTTTTCGCCCATATTATCATTGTTTTCACCCATATCTTTAGAAGCATTTTCTTCTTCTTCTTCTACTTCTTCTTCACTTTCTTCTTCACCGATTTTGTTCATTTTTTCCTTCTCCATGTATCCACTCACCGCATCGGCAATATTCGAATAGTCCACTGATACCAAGTTAGATCTGTTAGGAGGAGGTTTTCTGATGGAACGACGGTACCCAGACTCTTTCAAGTAGTTGTCATGACCTTCTCTCTCTTCAGAAGAACTAAGAGGAGCGATTGGTGTTGTGGGAGAATCGGCGTAGAAATCAGGCATCGACACGTCGAACGAGTCCAAATGAAGCCCAAATGAACTGTCGGCTTCAGACTCTTTATCTTTATCCATTATATTTCTGTTTTGGTGGTTTTCCTCAGAAATCTCACCTTCGGGGGTTTGGTACTTTTCAGAGTAGTTATCTTCCTTGTCATGGTAGGAAGCTCGTTGGAGATCGTGAATAAGTGAATCTAAAGCATCGGTAGGCTGCTTTGGGGGCTCTTCGTCCGAAGAGTAATTATAGTCATATTCATAAGGTTCTTCATGATTATACTCTTCATGATCATCTTTATGCTCATGATTTTCTTCGTTACTACTGTGCTGGCTATTGTATCCCCAGTCATCATCGGGCTTTCCATCATAAATATTCGAAACATCCCCATCGTCAACGTCGTCGGATGAATAGTTGAAGTCTCGTTTATCTATAGATAACACCAAGGGTTCTGGTTCTTCGGGCTCTGCTCTTTCAGACTCTACTCTTTCTCTCTCTACTCTTTCTCTCTCTACTCTTTCAGATTCTGCTCTCTCAGACTCTCTCTCAGACTCTTCTCTTTCCTCGGGCTCTTCTGTGCTTTCCTTGTCACTAACCTGTTCAATTACCTTACTTGAAGCTCCAGCATTTAAAGGTCTAGACTCATTTTGTTCTTGGAATCTTTCTGCTACATTAAGATCACTGGGCTCCATCTGGATAGAATCCGCATCAGATATATAGCTTCTGTCAGAAATGGGCGTTTCTGCATGGAAACTGTCGTTGAACGTAGGCGTGGGGGGAATAAACAGATTTTCGGCTTTTTCTACACTTATAGCCGATAATTCTGGTTTAATAGAGCTGGGCTTTGAAGTGGACTTTTCACTAGTAGACTTATCTTCTGGAAGTTGTTTTTCTGAAAGTTCATGGTCTTCCTCCTCGTCCTCGTCCTCGTCTTCCGACGACGACTCATCAAGCCTATTCTTGAAATTATCTATGGATAATACCAAGTTCGAGTCAGTTGACGCCCCACGACCGTTGTCACGCAATTCCAAGCTCCTTACACTGCCCAACCTCTCATTCTCTTCCACGTTGTTTTCTTCCAATGGGCTTAACTCTTCGGTCCGTGAACCGATTTTCTTGGAAATTGGCTCATCTGTATATTCGTGGTCTTTTAGATCTTTCTGATCTTCGTGATCCAAAACATTCCCATGTTCTTGATGTTCCTGGTCGGTATCGGAGTAGCCATAGTCGTACTCGTCGCCCCACTCGTCTCCGTAGCTGGGCACCTGGGCTTTTGTCCATCTGGTGGATTTGTGTCTTCCAAACTCGGACATCACAAATATGCTAGTGTATAGTTGTGTTCTGGTCGGTCTGGGTCGTAGGCTGTTGTTCGTTGTTGTTCTCCTTCTGAGTCGTGATTTTGATGTCGTGGAGGTGCAGCCGCTTACGTAAGCGGTTGCAACCTGGTATGCAAATGGAATGGAAAGAGGTGGGTCATACCACTAAGATACAAGCCTTCTAACGAGCCTACCCAGTTGGTATATTACTCTTAACTGTAAGACCAGATCTTGTTTTGTCTCTTATCTGTCTGTATTCCTACTTTCATTGGTAGTGAGAATTCTTTATAGTATACTTCTGCGCGAGCTAGCTTGATAGACCTATGTTCAATTATCCAGTGTCGGATGTGCATAGGCAAAGAAAAAACGCTAGCAAAGTACATGGCATCTTGAAGTTGTCAAAACGTATCAAAATATAGGTTTGCAGTAGAGTTGTTTTGCATATTACTTGCTTTTAAAATGGCTGCAACTAAAGGATTGAATAGAATAGATATGGCAAGTCGCTGTAGCTCAAATGGTGGCTCTGTAGAAAGCTCTAGATTGGGCTTGAATCTTCAGGAAGGACATAGACCTTTAAACATTTTCTTGGAATCATTCAGAATCAGTTTTACTATAAGGCTTCATTTTGCTGCTACTGTTCGATATGTAACCAAAGCTAGTGATATATACTCATCTGATTAACATGGTGCTTAAGTAGGCATATTGTTTCACTACTGTAGCTAGATGTTTAAAAAGGTTTGTATAATACAGTGCTGGTGCAATTTCGCAGCCATTAAATATTCATCTTATGAGTAGTGAAGAGTGAGAGTGTGCTAGTGTTATTGATTCAATGAATAGATCTTAGTATTATTCATTTAATATATACTGTATAGAGTTAGGAAGTTCTTCTGGTAAGTGTTTCGTGTGTACTTATTGTAAGTGTTTCGTGTGTACTTATTGTAAGTGTTTCCTGTGTACTTATTGGAAGTGTTTCCTGTGTATTCTGGTATTTAATTAAACAACTTGGTCAACTCAAACCGCTCGTGTTCGTCCAAGTTGCCGAAAATGGCGTCGTATTTACTTCCGTCTGAACCTACGCCCTTGACAAAGTCTCTAAATATAGCAAAGATATCCACCGTATCCAATGGAGTGGTGGCTAAAGGATCTTCTACAATGTGCTTGTCGTTGTCGCTGAAGTATCCGGTGCTCTTGAACTCCTCTTGTTGCAAAAAGTCCAAGTACTCTTCTCTGCCGGAGCTGACTTCCAACTGATGCTCTCTAGCAGCAGCCTCTTCGCCCTGCACCAAAATCTCTTCCAAATCATCACTGGCGGTTTCCCAATGGTTTTCCCAATTATTGTCCCCGGTAAACTTCATTTCGTCTTCCAAATCATCAAAGTTCTTTCTCTTTTTCTCAAGATTGCCAATGGCTACAGGCATTTCCTTGATAATCCAGCATGCTTTCTTTCCGAATTGGTCCACAATTCCTACATCATTGAGTAGCCTCAAAAGATCGTCGTTGGTCAACAAGCTGATGATTCCCAAGAGCGAAAGTTTCAAGTCATAAACCCGCTTGAGGCGAGGAATGGTGTTGAACCACGACTCAAAGAAGGGCTTGAATTGGCCTGTCTCTTGCAAGAGATTTAACGTCACCGTATTGGCATAAATCATCGAGGCAATGATCACATTATTGGTGTTGATATCTACCGAACACGATCTTACATGTCCAAACTCGGATTCCTTTTCAATCCCAGCTTTGAACCGCAACACTTTGGTGACAATGTAAGGGATATAGTTGGCGGCGGAGTTCTGAAGAGATAAAATAAACGTTTGACAGATCTCGTACGCAAATAAGGAGTCGTTGTAACTAGTGTAGTGGGCATTGGCCACGTCTTCATCGTCATCTTCCTCTTGCTCAATAATTAATTTGAAAATGTTAAAGAACTTGTCCATTAATTCTGGTGACTTGGCCAAATCTTCAGCTCCAAAGATCATAAAGTTCTGAAGACATCCGTTGAGTTCTTCCATGTACATCAAAGCAATGCCGTTTTCAAACGACTGGTACAAATACTCAAAGTTCTTCCACATAACAGGACTGATGGATCTTAACAAAAACGACGAGTTTTCTATCAATTCACATATCTCGGTCAAGAAATCGTCCAATTGGTTTTCAAGAACGTACTGGATCATAGGACTGATGGTCTCTTCCAATTTCAAGCATATTTCCTTGGAGTTTTCAAAAGACAAGAGAATACTAATCATGGTGTTGAGCAAACCAATGGCGGCCATGATCTCACTGCTTTTGTCAAACCCGTCGTCATTGGCATCGAAGTCGTCTACATCGACATTGGAAGCCTCGTTGACTTCCAGGGCCAATTTCATGAACTGTGACACCAACTTGGTCATCAAGTCGATTCCGAATGGCTGCAACTGCTCACTGAAATTCTCTACACACTCTTGCATCACCACCGAAACCAGATCGTTGTCAGTTTCGTTGGATAACTCCAACAACATCGACATGGTAGGCAAGATAATATTACCAAGAATTAACTTGAATTTTTCATTTGGAAGATACGCCTGGATTGCAAGCGCAGCTTCAAATCTCACCACCAAATTGGGGTTTGCCGAAGCATCAAAGTTCTGTAGAATGCCCTGGAATAACCTCAACAAATTGTCTTCGCTGTGGAACTCGATATCGGCGTACCGGGATATTATATCCAAAGTACGGGCCTTCAAGAATTCATGCAGAGACGACAAGTCTGGAATAATTAGGTTGGTCAAGAACAGTTCCATTTGAGACTGGTACGACTGAGAGTTAAGAATATATGACGATATCGAGCCTAGCATTCTCAAAACCGCTTCTTTTTTCTTGGAAATGTCAAGAGCTTCGTCGTCATTACTAGGAGTGTTTTTTAATTCGGTCAACTGGTTATTGATAAAGGTCAAAACTAGCTCCAATGCTTTCCCAGACTTGGAATCTTTGTCAATAAACGTCACCAATAAACCCAAGGCTGCGAGATCAGGACTCTTTGTATCGTCATTAATATTGTCACAATACAAGTTAATATACTCGTGAGGGTCTTCTTCAAAAGTCTCTAAAGCCTGGTCGGTGGGACAGAGTAGAGGGAAAATTAAGTGGCCCACCAAGTTTTCAAAGTACGGCCTGATGAGAGAAGAGGTGGATTTTTGGGTGACACAGTGGCTCAAAAACTCGATCAAGTAGTAGATGGCCGGCAAACTGAGCCACCTCGAGCCACTGCACCATTGCTCGATAATGCTCAAGTAGTTTGTAAGAAGATGAGGAATGAACTCGCCCAGAAACATGGCTGAAAAGTCCTTGTATTTGAGCTTTTTACTGAGGTTTCTCGATGCATATCTACTGAAGATACGATAAATATTGGCCACGGACCATTTGTAGCACTTGGAGACCTGGAATATCGACTTTTCCACCTCGGTATAGTGCGGGTTCATGACATATGCAGGTGGAGCCATGTTGGTGATGGCGCCGTGGAGCTCCAACCACGAAATGGTGGCTTCTCGGGTCTGGAGCGGCTCGGGAAAGTCAAAGTAGGTTACGAATTTATAACATTTAAGGATCAACTTCAAGATCTCGGCGGTCAATTCAGTGATATTGTGAGAATTGTGCACGATTCTCGACCCAATGGTGAGCAAATGCGGGAAAGCCAGCTCGATAATCGGATAGAGTTCGTATTTCCTATCGACATTGTTCACCCAGCGAAACTTGCGCGAGATTTCAGAGAAACAGAGAAGCCCAGTATAGAGCTGCGAGTACAAGTGGAGGTCATCGCCGGGCATATCGGAGGTGGAGTGTTCGAAAGAAGGCACCTGCTGCAACAACTGGCCTGTTTTATCCAACAAACCGTCCCACGACGAAAAATCCACCGAGATCATCACCCTCAAAACCGGAATCAACTGCTGCTTGATAGCATAATCACACGATATGATTGCCGGCAAGATACGGTCTTTGATCACGGGACGTTCGTCGGGGTCAATTTTCGAGTCTTTGATGCTCCAGTACCGCACCATGCGATTTTTGAAGTACACCGCTGCTGCTTTTTTGATCGAGGTGGTGACCACTGGCTCGGTAGACGAGATGAGATCGAGACATGCACCCAAGAAGCCGGGGGTTTCGGCCAATTCACGGAGTTTGAGTTCGGCCTGGTGTCTTATAGACTGGTTTGCTTGCAACGTGGCCGCGAAGTACTCCAAAGAGAGCGAGCCATTCATTGTAGACGTCGAGTGTTGAGTATTCGGTTGGTTTAATGATATAAATTTTTCAATGTGCGCGAGAATAGAAGCAAGACTACACGAAAGTAAAAGAGAGCGTAGAGAATGGTGAGTGACTGTTTAATGTATTTGGGTAGATCTTCTTGTATAGTAGACACCCAAATAGTTTATGAAACATTGTGCCTAGTGATTGGTGGTGTAGCGCTTGAGTTGGTGCTTGCGAATTAGCGGAAGCGAGTATGAGAAAAAAGATGAGAAGCGACTAATTGGACTATTGATGCGACTAATGCGACTATGCGACTACGACAAATGCGACTAGCGAATAAATAGTTTAGCTAACGGAAGACGAGCGCGGGCCAACCAAAGAAAAATGTTTGAGGAACAACCGAAAAACAGAGAGTGCTCATTTCCAGTGCATTGCTGAGCAAAAAATCTGTCTCGCTACGCGACTTGACAGTCGCAAATCTTTTAATTGAAATGGCTCATTATCAACATATCTGTAAAAAATCATCTCTGTAGTCTGTAAAAGGAGTTAAACACTTGTGACGGATCATAACTGTGCATTTAAATTGAGTGCGCGTTGATTGACCGCGTTGATTGACCGCGTTCAATGGGCTGCGCATGCTAGTTGAGTGATGTAGTCAATACCCGGGAATCCTTGCCACCTCTATACGGCCTGGCTCATAACTGATCATTTTAGTATGGCTAAAACAAATTAGTCCTTTGCCATTGACCATAATTCACATTTTGACTTCATACTTATTTATTGTCTCTAATTCTTGGCTCACCTCTGCATATTCACCCCATCAAATACCGTATGACTAAGCTGAAATTGGGTTCTGCCTTAATGGGTTCATCTCCTAGAACGTTTCCAATTTGCTCAAATTGTCCTGATTGTCGAGATAAATCTGCACTATTTCCGCGCTATGCGTTTGAGCTCTTTTTGAAAGGGGCGACCACAAAGCACTTCTCCTTCCTCGCTAATTGTAATGGCCAATTATAACCAAATAGGACAAATTAACAATAGAAATGCGTCTGTATATTGTTAGAAAAGATTGTGAGTTTGTAGCTAGCTAAGCAGATTTTCATTACTTGTAATCATTTAAGTCCAGGCTTACAGATGCTACATTTGCTACAGTGCTTAAATGCTAACCAAGAGTAAATGCTGGCTTTTGACTTTAGTCAATTTGAAACAATTGAGTTTGGCAGCAAAAAAAAAATTCCCTAACCGCCGCGCTCACAACATATGCAGTCGGAGCTTAGTTAGAATAGTAGTACATATAACCGTGCGTTATGAATTGTGTGCTATGATACTCGAGAAATCAAGGAAAAATGCAAGGGTTTTTGGAAAGGACTTAACACTGTATGCCTGGGAATCCGCTTTTGTTTTTTTACCCAAAAGAAAAAACTACAAGAAAATACTAAGAGAAAAATATCAATACAAATCTCGAGGCTCCTGAGGTATAGAACTGCCCAACAAGTATAGCCGTCATGCACAAATTGCATTTTGTACCTATAGCCACTAACTCATAAAGTTACAAACGCGCCATCATTTCAAGTTGCGCCTTCATGGCCAAGTTGGTAAGGCACCTCACTAGTAATGAGGAGATCGTCAGTTCGAATCTGGCTGAAGGCATCTTTCTTTTTTCTCATGTAACATACACAACTTCTGTCCAAACATCACCATGTTTACATCATTTAAGCTTAATAATCCATATCAGATATGCTGGAGATATTTGGAGAGACGTGGGTAGACGGAAACTTGAATTATCATTTTGGTCAGAAAGTTGCGAAAAATTGGCAAAATTGACAATATCGCCGAATAAGACCCAATTCAAACTACACGTTTCCGTATTGGGTGCTCGAATGTGACGTTTAACTTTTCCTCGAGGAATAATGATCATTATCTTAGATACGATGTCTCGATACCGTACCTGTCATCTCTTGGAAGAGAGGCTAACAGAGAAAGTTAAAAAAGAACTATCCGAAGAGGGCATTGTCGCGATTCTTTGAAAGCTTGCCGTTTCACGCCAAAAATAGATAATTCGTCTCGTAAACTCTTTCTAGCTTAGTACAGCAAGGCTCAGAGCAAAGGAAGGAATGGCTTATCACAAATCCCTACGTAAACTCATCGATTGAAGGAAATTACACCAGCTCCACCGAACCTTGTACGAACTGACTACTCTCGAGACGTTTTACATTTAGCAAGGTTTTCTCAATACGATACTTATTTTGTTCTAGAGCGATGGAATTGGTAACAATAGCGGTTCAACAATAGGACGAGGAATTCATTGACCTCGTACCAAGGGAAAATTCGCTCTCATCAAAGTATGTGCACATGTTCCATAAAAAAAAAAAAAGAGTTGAACAAATCTATTGTCTTGGAATCCAAGCCCGTGTTTTATTGCATGTAATATTTCTGAAACCTGCCAAAGAAATGAAATTTTGGGTTACTTACATACTTAGCAACTGTTTCAGTAAAACTCCAAAAGAGGATGTAGACTTACCATTTTGGCTCTTGCAACCACCAGTGCTTGCTATCCCCTTCTAAAGTAACATGCCAAATTACAAGATGTATGGGTAGCTACAGAGGGCAGTGAGGAGGTTACCAGCATGTGATGCCGGATTCATGCGGGCGTCCTCGCAGAAAAGTGCGTTTTTACGATCCTGTGCTCACAGGGTAGAAAATACAACGTCTAGATAGTGACATAACTGACGCACAGCTCAAACTATGAACTCTGTTCGTTCGATAAATGGGTGTGCGAGAAAACAATCGGCACTTATTATGCTACCTGGGAAGAAGTTGTTGTACAAGATACAATAGTAGTAAATGCGGTCGTAAATAAATTGGTAGAGAACACTTGGGTAGATGCAGATGCTAACACTAAAGATGGGATTGTAGCATTCTAGCCCCAAAAAAATAACGCTACGAAGGTTTGCAATTGCAGAGAACGTTCAAAACGCATGCGTAAGGAGTGCATATGCAGAAAGAAGGGTCAAAAGGTGAGCACTAGCAATATGCGCTTTGAAGGCGGGGATGGCACAGTTAGTCGAATGATTCAAAGTTCGAATATATTGGTACCATAGGTAACTTACTTAGACCATGGCCCCGTAATTGAACCCCAGGTTCAGACAAAGTCAAAAGAGCATGGAAGGACTACCCAAAACGGCTTTTGCGCGCCACAAAATATAATTCGGCCAAATTCGCGATTTAACTTGCCCTGCACGATGCCCGACTAATGAGAATTCGATGCACATGCTCGCGTTCGATTTTCCTCTCGAGGAATAATTCTTCTATTCACCGGTGAATTACCAAAATAGAGACATCCACATTTCGCGATTCTACCATGGTAACATCAATAACAAGTGATATTGATATGAACTTTATTTATCAATAGTCAGGATGCAAGATGGTAGTCATGAAGGTATAGATCATGGGCCGCCGTTGTCACCCGATATTTTCAGACCCCAAAAAAATTAGTGAGAAAATAGCAGGGTACCGAAAAAAATAAAATACCAGACGCCCGAAGACCTCTTTCCAGAATCCGAAAAAGCAAGCAGGGGAACACCAGGGGTAACACCAGGGGTGTTAGGGGTAATACCAGGGGAACTGGGTTCCCAGAACAGATCGATTTACCAGGACAGTTTCATGTGTTATTTACTGGCTCTCCGCAATGGGGTTTAGCAGCTCGTATGTTCTCTGAAACCAGTTCATGTTTGAAACTGTCTAGGTATAGTAACTTTTCTTTGCAGCTGGGAGGTTTCTGTTTCTAGACATTTGCAAAATACCCAAACCAAATTTTCAAGCTCTAGAGAATGAAAAAAGAATAAAAAAAAATTAAATAAAAAAATACAAGTCTATAGTCACTAAAAACTCTATAATCAAGCACAGTAATCATACATTGTTTTGACATATTGTCCGAGCTGTGCATATTCATCGTGATTGCCCTTTTCCGCACAGAAACTTGCTTGTTGTCTATTTTTGTGCAGCCAGAAGAAGCCCAAACTTTAATTTGTGGCGTGAAGGGTCTCAGAATTGTGGTCTTTGTACGACTATTTTAGCTATTTTTACGCTCTTTGACTTCCATGTTGGGGCAATTTCACTCTACATTGATTGTTCTCTATTATATTATTTTTTCAGTGGTTAGTAGATTTATTGTCTGCAAAAAAAACATAGTTCAAAGCACTTATAGCGAGTACCAGGTTTTCATCAATAGACAGGTATTGGCTCCTTTTAGGCAATATGCTTCCCACAAGCGTACGTATCTTATTGTCCAGACCAAGCCAACTATTAGCTTGCGCGATTACTTGTCTTGCGGAACCAGATGTTCAAAGCCTACGGGAATTGTATAAATAAAGACGTCGACCCACCAGGTCCAATCTCGTTTCGTACAGTATCAAACACAACAGTTTTTGCTTCACACTCAAACTTAGTCCCTCGCTCAAACAATGCTTTTTTCACAATTGAAAGCAGCTGCTGTTGCTTTAACTGCTTCCTCCATGTTCATGGGTGCCCAAGCCGAAATTAATGTCGGTGTTGGTGTGGACCTTGATTTCACCATTGGTGTTCCAACCAAGGGATGTCACCCAAAGAAGCTCTTGCAAATTGGTGTCAACGTCGACTTGAACGTTGGTGTCAACTTGAAGAGAGGCTTGGACTTGTCCGAAGCCGCTTTGAGCGACGTTGCTCAAGTTGCCAAGAGAGAAGGATGGTACGTTCCAAAGGCTTCGTTGACTGCTTCTGACATCACCTACGTCCAAGATGACATTTTCAAGGTCACTCTTAACTTCGACACCGTTGTTCCAAACGAATTGAACAGAGAGTTCGGTTACGGATGGAGATACGTCGCTATCCAAAACTTGGGCTACGACCAATCTTCCCTCACCAAGAGAGCCAGCGATGAGGCTGTCATTGCTGGTCCAGGTGCCAAGTACAACGTTCCAAACATTTTCCAATGGTCTGCTATTGTCTTGATCAAGGCTTCTACTCACAACGGTTACTTCTGTTTGCCAGATGACTTGGACATTCTTTTCGACTTCACCAACAACGGTACCCAAAACTTGCCATTGTGGCAATCGCTCTTTGCTCCAAAGTATGCTTACACTTTGGAAAAGGACTACGACAACGCCAAGCCTGTCAAGAGAGACATCGAGATCTTGGACATTGAAAGAAGAGCCTGGGACAGCCCAATCTACGGTCAATTGAAATCTCAAAGAACCACCTTACCTAACTTCTGTTGGGACAAGAGCTGTATTGTCTCCACCTCATCTTTCCCATCATCTTCTGCTACTCCAACTCCATCCTCTTCGTCTGTGCCATCGTCGTCTGCTCCAACTTCTTCTGCACCAACTTCTTCTGCACCTTCGTCAGCACCTTCGTCTGCCCCATCTTCAGCACCATCCTCCGCTCCATCTTCAGAACCATCATCTGCTCCATCTTCAGCACCATCCTCCGCTCCATCTTCAGCACCATCATCTGCCCCATCTTCAGCACCATCCTCCGCTCCATCATCTTCCCCAGCTTCTTCCCCAGCACCTTCTTCCGCTCCATCATCTTCCCACTCTTACCCATTCACCACCTACACCACCACTGAAACCACCCAGGGTACCTCTTCTGGTATTGTGATTGTCACCACTGACGAACACTCTTCCCTTTACACCACCACCTCGTTCTTCCCACCAGGAACCACTTCTGCTCCTTCTTCCACTGCCAAGGGTGTTGAAACCAAGACTGAATACGGTACTACTGTTGTCACCATCACTTCTTGTTCTGACCACAAGTGTACCAAGACACCAGTTACCACCGGATGGACTGTTGTTACTGAAGAATCCACCTCTTACACCACCTACTGTCCATTGACCAGCGAAGGTGCCCCAACTGAAGGTGCCCCAACTGGTGCTGCCCCAACTGAAGGTGCCCCAACTGGTGCTGCTCCAACTGAAGCTGCTCCATCTGGTGCTGCTCCAACCGAAGGTGTCTCAACCACCGTCGTTACCTACACTTCTTCCACTGGTGGAAAAGAAACTGTCATCACCACTACCAAGTACCTTACATCTGCTGCTCCAGAAAAGACTGGTGCTCCATCTGTTGCTCCATCTGTTGCACCATCTGCACCATCTGCTGCACCATCTGTTGCTCCAGCCTCTACCGGTGCTGCCAACTCTGCTTCATACGGATCCTTGTCTGTTGTGTTTGCTGCTCTTATGGTTGCCTTCAACTTGTAAGAAGCGCGAGTTTTTTCCTAAAACTAACCACTACCCCTCAACGCGCTTCCATAGGACGCCTGGTGCACCTTTTTTTGACTTCAAAACATAACTTTTTTTTTCGGTCCTATACTTTTCCTATGTATATTTGTCCCATTGATGTTCAATGTGGTACACATATACATATACCCCTTTATAATTAACTACGTTTTACTTTCTAAATTGCTAGAACAATTTAATAAATAATTTACTGGTAACGGATTATAACTTATCTAGAGAAATTGATTAAGTTGTATTCACTGCCTATTTTTCAAATAAAAAATAAAACATTTCAGCACTCATACTAGCACTCATACTATTCAATGTGGTGGTAAAATCATCAACACATTTCGTATTCACCTGCTCCTGCACATACCTAAAAGAAAGTTGTAACACATGCTCCTGCACACAGCTCTGCACACAGCCATCTTGCAGTTGCAGCGCGCGTCTCGCTAATTTATTGTTTACTTTGCAACAATCAGTGTAAAGAAACGGCAAAAAATAACTAGGTGAAACGCAATAGAACCGTGAACGTAAAAAGCAAGTAAAATGAACATTACATCCTAGCCACGGATACAGTATGCTCTTGCAGATATTGTCTAGTCTTGTAAATGTTTATTCACTCTATGTATCACACTAGTGGTTCGTCGGTTTTATCTACAATGCCGTTTGCATTAGAATGCAATGGCTCGCGGGTATTTTTTCTGCGGGGCCAGAGCGATGGCAACTTGACCACCTGGAACCGAGGCTCGATGCACCTCTCGATAAACCACTCACGCAACCTGTTGTCGATTAGCGACGATATCTTGGGTACGTTCTGAAGCTTTGCTCTGGATCCAATAAGCGACTTCACCAGAAACTCGAGTCTATAGTCTGGGGAAAACGAAAACATCAATGCAGTTCCGCCTCCGCCAGAATTGTCGCCGTCACTCGAATCGCCCAGGGTCGCACTTTTTTCGTCGCCTTTACTATTACTTTCTAAGTCGTTGGTGTTAATTAGCGACACAGTGAGACACCCCGAAAACCGCACGATCGACACCGAAAGCTCTACTGGTAGCACGGCCGTAAGCGGTCTAGGTTGGTTGAGCAATAACTGGGTCTCTATACCCAACGTAAGCGTATCAGACAAGTCGACATCAATCTTGCTCTCGAGCCGCCCCGACCCGTCCTTGCTGTGCTTAATACGACAGTTGGAAAAGATGGGGAAATCATCACCTATGTCGATTTCGGTAATCTTGATCTTACCTAAATAATCGGGCAATTCTGTTTTGCCAAGAAACTCGTCGAGCGAATGATAAATGTTGTCAGAATTTAATGCGTCTGTGCGAAGCTGCGAAATGGTCTGCGCAATCAATACGTTGAACCAGTCCAACGACTCACTAGCATGGTTGTCGACGTCATAGTACGTCTTTTCCAAGATACTCGATATCTTGGACCTATCGTCCGCCGCATCTGCACTCTCTTCGCCCTCCCCTGCTTGATGCTCTCCACGCGCACCGCCCCTTCCCACATTTGCACTTGCCCCACTTTTGCCACTTTTGTTGCCACCACTTTTGCTTCCGCGCTGCATCACCACACTGGTGCCATCTTTGCTGGTAGAAGTGGGCGAGGGATCCGCGAAAACAAAAAACTTGATGAATATTATGATTATCACAATCACACTGGCTTGCCCTATAATCAATCCTTGGGTAAAGCTCCATGTAGGGGACGTTTGAGCGGGTTGGTCACGCAACAAAAGCGTCTGTTGAAAAAGTTCTTGTTGGGCTTTGAGCTGATACTGAAGTAGTTCTGTGGCCAGCATCAGCGAAAGATCATTTTGGTTGTTTTCTGGTGTTTCGCCGTTGTGTATGTCGTTTATTCTGCCTGGTAACGTATGCAAATTTTCCGCCACCATTGCCAAACTGGTATATGTGGTAGTCTGGTCAACGCCAGGTTGGTACTCGGCCATTGTCAACGAACCAAAAGTTCTGTGCGTAGTAGTCACCTCTTGTCTCTTTGCCCCCACATCGGTGTTTAGGTCGTCAAAAAAAAATATCAGAGTGATTATGTAAGCGACTGCAAAAAAGATAGAGAGTATTAACTATAGTAACACTGTCATGTGCTACATGATTAATACTGGGAACTAGTTTGAATAGCATAGAGATTCATACATATATATGATCATACAAGTGTAATCAAAGTGCTGACTGTTTTATGACTAGATAAAGTAAGAATGGCCAACTGTAGATTATAGCCAGTATGCAGTAATTTTCACAAACTTGTCGCTGCAAAATTAATTTTCCTCGCTTGATTTCACATTTTCTCACTAGAAGCAATGGCAATCGATATCTAATCAGAAGACGACCAATGTGAAGGATTATATTGGTCAATGTAAGACAAGTAAACTATTGTAGTAGCTGGTATTATTTGGATAATTATCTATATACGAATTATGTCACGACTAGTATTAATTGCTCTGCTTTGGTTTCTTTCTCGATACCGGTTTCTTAATGGGCCTTGCCTCATCAGTAGATTCCAAAGTAGGCTTATTTATCTTGGGTGTTTCAGGCAGCTTGAACTCGTCTTCGTCATGAGACAACTCGTCGTGCGAATCGCCCGATTTCATCCAGTCTTTGACGTTCGCAAGCAACGATTTTGGCGGGCCATTCAACTCTTTATTGGCATTACCAATGTATTTGGACGCAAAATCAGTGAGAGGACTGTTATTACGAGATTGAGAGTCGTCTGAGTCGCTGGTGACGTTGGAGTTCGATGAGTGGAGGCTCGAGTTCTCCAAAAACGACTGCACATCGAACTTCTTGCCTCTCATGTACTCACGAACTTCAAAGTAGAGGTCTTTAGAGACGTTATTAAGATTGACTTGGTTTTTGCGCCAGTAGCTTCTGAAATCATTGATGTGTTTTTTGAACTCGAGCTCGTTCTTTTTCAACCAACTCACGTTCAATTCTTTTCTGGTCGCCCCGCGCGCAAAGTTTCTCATCAAGTATTTGTCGTAATCACGGATGATCTTGGTTATAATGTCAGAGGTGGAGATCCCTTCTGTTCTTTGGGTGGTCAAGAACATACCCAACTCCTTGATAGGCTTGTAGATATCGTCCGAGTCCGACGACGCGTAAGGCAAGTCGTCGTGGGCCACATAGTCAATACGATGCTCCATCAAAAAATCGGTGGTCACACACCATGGCGCGTTGGGGATAACTTCGTCAACCCACTTACAGTGTTTTAAAGTATCTACTCTTTGTTGATCGGTCAAAACCGTCAACCCTTTACGTTTGTGGGTCTCGATGTCCGAAGGCACCCCGCACACCAACTCTACATTTTCAAACGATTTTTTGGCCTGCTCCAACTGTTTCATGTGGCCCAAATGAAACAAATCAAACACCCCGTCGGCGTAGATTCTGATGGGTCTATCCTTGGGGGGAATGTTGAATTTGAACCCGTGAGGTCTGAATTTTCTTAGATTTTCTGGCAACGCTTTGTCGAGCGCAGCTTCACGTGCCTCGAATTCGATTTCAGCTTGGCTTTTGACTTTGATTTTGGGCTCTACTTTCTGTTTCTTGGATGGCTCGTCGGTCTCATCGCTTTCACTTCCGGAGTTGGTAGGTGTGTCTGAATCGATTCCACTTCTCTTTCTTTTTCTCTTGAATAATGACGTCAATTTTGGTGCAATTGATTCCACCGAAATACTTCTGCTGAGAGAATGTTTTTCTTCACCTGCCATTTTTTCCGAGTTAGGGAGTTGGAATTTGTTTGAGGGTTGTTTGGAAGATGTTTGAACAAGACTAGCAATGAAGTAGTCTTGGGACGCTAGTATCTATTCTGGTAATAGAAGAATATTGTGCAATTGGATACCCTTTGGTGTAAAAAGACTTGTCTTGAAATATCGATTGCTTCACTCGGTGAATAGGATCTCCGGGGCTGTGTGCAGGAACCAACAAAAGTAGTTTTGCGGAAGCAGCGGGGGGAAGAGGGCATAGAGCAAGAGGGTATAGAGTAAGCAAACAAATCTGGGAATGTGTGCTGTGGGATACAATGGACGTCTAAATACCGTCTCTTACTTCGAAGGGATGGTATGTGTCTTTACGTGGGTGTGGATGATGGTTTGTGTTGGTGGGGTGATACACAGGGGAGGCCGCACGTGCGCCGCACTTGGCCGCACTGCGATCTTGCAACATTTTTAACCATTATCAACACACTATAGACAGAGCAATGGTATCGTTCAGTGATCTCAAGTTCATTTCACCCACTACACTTCGTGGGTGGTTACGCAGCGGACCGCCCAGCAAAGGCGGTCTTGCCGTAGTTGATGTACGGGATGTGGATTATGTAGGGGGCCATATCAAAGGGTGTTGGCATTATCCCGCCAACGAGATCCAAAGCAAGTTTGGAGATTTGCAATCAGAATTAAGTAAAAGAAGAATCAGCGATGTTGTTTTCCACTGTGCGCTTTCGCAGCAGCGCGGACCGTCGTCCGCACTAAAGTTCATGCGGTATATAGAGGACACCAAGCAATTGGGGGATTTGCACGTGTACGTCTTGGAAGGAGGGTTCACCAAGTGGCAACAAAGCTATGGCGAAGACCTGGAGGTGACAGAAGCATACGACAAGGGAATATGGCAATGGAGTTAATAGAGTAGTAGAAAGTACGAATACAAGACTCTCGAAGATGATTTGTAGTGAAGACCAACAGACCAGCTCAGCTTACCCAAGGGTTACCCAAGGGTCACCCAAGGGTGTATCAGCTATATCAGGTGGATCAGCCAGCCGTAACGAGTTCGACCTTTGCGACGACGCAAAAGAAGCTCACTAAACTTTCCCCGGAACCAGATCGCCAAGGCCTCTCTTGTCAACTGCTGGCTTGTAGCACTTTTGGGTAGACTACTCGGGGAGAAGCGCATCTGAGGCACGGCGCGCGAGACGAGCCGCCGAGGCCTGTGTGCACGTGACACCCCCTGCGAGCACCACGGAATGTCAGGCGAGACCACCTACTGTGGAGGAAGATCTGCAACCAAAGCGCTGGCTAGTAGTAAGGAGAGGGTAGCAAGAAGTATCAGTAGACGAGCAGATGGTAGGTGGTCGAGGAAAGGCGGAAGGGGTGGAAGGAAGATAGTCTACCTAGAGCAAAAAGGTGGTGGGGAATAGTAGAGAATGGAGAGAATGGAGAGAATAGAGAGAATAGAGAGAATGGAAGAGAATAGAAGAGAATGGAAGAGAACATCCATGAATAGTACACATACTTTCATTCACCGGAAATAAACCACCAGTCAGTGACTTGGCGGCGCCGAAAGATCTCGGCGCCCCAAGTCGCGTCGCACTTGGCGACCGTGATTTTGCAACAAATTTGGAACCCCAGCCAGCTGCGAAGAAAAAATAAATCACCGCTATTTTTAGACACTGCCCTCAAACAATACTATCTTCCGTATAATCCCACATATCGTATACCACAAACACCTGCAAACACGTCAATGCGCTTGATTCTCGCTTAACGATCCACTCGGCAATGTACTTATGCATGTGTTTAAGGGATGGATCATGGGTAAATAAACTATTTCACATCCATGGCGCAGTCAGTCATATGTTTACGTATATTAATAGACTTGAGGTATATATGTAGGCGATTTCCAATTCACTCTATACACTTTCTCAACACTCTATACACTTTATCAACACTTCATAACATGGTTTACTCACACGCCTTGGCCCTGCTTTTGTTGGCAGGCATTGCTGCTGCTGCTGATTGCAATCCCCTTACTTCTACATGTCCAGCAGACCCTGCTTTGGGCACTGATATCACCGAGACATTCACATCAGAGTCCAAGTACTTTGACTCCATGTCTACACCAGACCAAATATCGTACACTTCAGATGGCTTACAATTAACTTTAGCCAAGCGTTTTGATAATCCCTCGCTCGTATCAAACTTTTATATTATGTACGGTCGCGTCGAGGTGCATCTCAAGGCCGCACCAGGTACAGGTATCGTGTCGTCATTCTATTTGCAATCGGACGATAAGGACGAAATCGATCTCGAATTTTTGGGAGGTGACACTACCCAGTTCCAGTCCAACTGGTTTAGTAAGGGTAACACTGCTACTTACGACAGAGGGGAATATCACAATATTCCTTCTCCCCAAGCAGATTACCATAACTACACCATCAACTGGACCGAAGACGTTGTAGAATGGTATTTCGACGGAGGATTGGTCAGAACTTTGGAGTCGAACAACCCCCAAGGTTTCCCCCAAAGTCCAATGAAAGTCTACACTGGTATTTGGGCCGGCGGTGATCCTTCCAATGCTCCTGGTACCATTGAATGGGCCGGCGGGGCCACCGACTACTCCAAGGCTCCATTTTCTATGTACATCAACAAGTTGATTGTTAGTGATTACTCTTCAGGCTCGTCTTACTCTTATGGTGATCACTCAGGTTCGGGTTCGTCTATTATTGCCAAGGATGGTAAGGTGAATGGTAGACTTGGTGACGTCAATCCTTCTGAAAACGCTGCAGTTAGTTCCAGTTCCAGCTCCAGTTCCAGCTCCAGTTCCAGCTCCAGCTCCAGCTCCAGCTCGTCCAGCTCGTCCAGCTCGTCCTCACCTGCATCATCTTCATCTGCTAGTTCAACTTCATCTAGCTCATCTGTAGGTTCTAGTTTCTCCAGTTCGAGTGCTACTAGTACTTCTACAGCAGTTTCAAGTGTTTCTTCATCTGCTTCATCTGCTTCATCTACTTCATCTGCTGCTTCATCTACTTCATCTGCTTCATCTGCTACTTCTGCCACTTCTGCTGCTTCTGCTACTTCTGCTACTTCTGCTGCTTCTGGTGCTACCTTTCCTGCTCCTTCCAATACTTTTAGCTCTTTTAGTACTGCTTCTTCTGCCCAGTCCCAATCTTTAACTAGCTCCGGATTGAGTACTAGTACTACTGGTACCCAGAGCTCATCTACAACCCCAAAGGTTTCCTCGCATAACATGGCTGGTTCTACCAAGCTAAGTGGATTAATGGTCGCTTTCTGCTTGGTAGGATACTCGCTATTCTAAACTTAAAATCTGCATTTATTTATTTCCACTAAATTGTCCTTCTATAGGTTATATTAATTCTGTTTATATTCAAGACATTGTTTAATTCAAAATGTAAGCTCAACTAACGAATCATTTGAAAAGAATATATTCTTTGAATTTTATGTAAATTTAAGATAAATTAGGAGAATATACCTGAACAGATGAAATTAAACCAAATAGAACTAAATTGAAATGCCTAAACTCATGATTTGAGAAGAAAAGGTTAGTAAGTTTAATTTTGAAAAAGCTCACAAGCAGCTTTTTTTTTGCACCCATTTCAAATATTAATATTTAATAAGAACATTAAATACGTTGGGGCGACAAAACTGTGTAATAGTGATAATGATTCTATGGAATTGATATCTTTGAAAGCAGCAAGGTGTTTAGTCAGTAGTCAATTAGAATATTGAGTTAATTATTCTGCTTCTGGGGTAGAAGAAGGCGAGTCACCTTAGAATATATTGTGGAGAAATAACGAAATCCCCGAGTATAAGGGCTTGAGTAAAGAGCTACGGGTAAAACGACAAAGTGTTTTGATCTTGGAGTCTTGGGGTTATGTGTCTTGGATCTACAAACTAAATAATCAAATAAGACTGGGTCCCTCATAAGTTTGATATGACTGCTGCTGAGGTTGGCCGTACTGCTGGGTGTACTGAGGCTGGAAATGCTGTTGGTTAGCTTGCTGAAGGCCGGTAGCAGCATTGCTAAGATAGTACTGTCTCTGGGCTTCCAGCTGGGTCTCAGGAAATACAGGCACCGTAGGAATGTTTTCCAAGCCGCCGGCAGTTGGCTGCGGTTTCAATGGTTGGTGCTGGTGTTGATTTGCAACACCGTTGAACAAATTGGTTGTAGCTTGGGATACTTTGAACGGGTTGTTTCCAGTGGCAGATGCTTGAATAGGAGCGGTGGTGTTATTGGCATTATTGAAGGTCAATGCAGTGGTGTTGCTGTTGCTGGAAAACCTGGTGTTGGCAAATGGATTTGTGGAGTTTGGTTCAATTGGCTGGGGAGAAGACATCTTTAAGAAAGGATTTGTATCTTGTCTAGGCAATTGGGTTTGCTGGGGCTGGATTTGTTGCCCGGTGAACTGGCCATTTTGGTACTGCTGGGTGGGTTGATACGGAGCTTGGCCTGTGGTTTGCAGCAAGAAGGGATTGGAGTTTGTGGTTTGGGCTTGGAGTGCTTGGGGTCCGTACCCTCCAAACCCAGCTCCAGTGAATGCATTTTGGAGCGGCTGCCCGGTGAATGCAACTTGCTGTTGTTGTTGCTGTTGTTGTTGTTGCTGTTGTTGTTGCTGTTGTAACTGCTGCTGTTGTAACTGTTGCTGTTGTAACTGTTGCTGTTGTAACTGTTGCTGTTGTAAATCTACACTCTGATCAACCTGATAAGTTTGAATAGGCTGCTGCTGTTGCATATTGACTCCCCATGGATTATACGTAGCCTGTTGTACGAGAAGCGTTCCAGTTCTTTGTAAGCCAGGTTGAGCAGCTTGCTGCTGCTGTTGTTGTTGCTGCTGTTGCTGTTGCTGCTGCTGTTGCTCCTGCTCCTGCTTTTGAAACCTTTGAAGAGGTTCCTTTTTGTCGTCAGGTGCTTTTCCCCTTTCTCTCAAGTACTGCTGTCTATTAAGCTCAAAATTGGGATCGTCCAAGTACTCTTCCAAAGACGATGTCAAAGCGGTGGGAGCATGCTTAATGGTAGGAACATGCAATTTGGTGGCATACTCAAGGTGCTTGGCAACTCTCAAATAATCTATCACATACTTTGTTTGGTCCACAAACTTCTTATAGATCTTCAAAGCTCTTTCGGCATCTACACGGGATATTTCAAAGTAGTGCTCCAAAATATTGATCACTCCTTCGTTCAACTCCTGGAACAACGCCAAAAGATCGTTGACTAGGAGCCTGAATGCAGTTAGCACGATATCGTTGCTGATTTCGTTTTCCATGAAGTTGTTCTTGAGCAAGGCATCGATTTGTTTCTGCACACTTTCACATTCTCGAAGCAACCCCTTTTCAATCGACAACTCTCTCAATCTGCCCCCCGACTGGGTGGTGGAATTGTTTGCTCTTTCGTCTCTTACATAGTCTATACCGGTGTTTTCAAACTGCTTGACTCGCGTTTGCAAGTACTTGGAGTACTTTATCACAAAACGCACATCCGAATTGAAGTTGTGGGCCTTTGAAATGGACGACAGCGAAAGATTGAGCATGCCATTGCCTTCGCGTGCCAAGTAGTTGAGAGCTACATTGCGGTCACCTTCACGTATCATCACATGGATCACAATCAACGACTTGTACACCACCAGCCACGACGAGTCCTGAAGCCTTTGCTTCAATACTCTCATGATGGTGCCGAAGTTCTCGGCGGCCACCGTGTGATCGATCGATGTAGCCATCAAAATCGGCTCAATATATTTTGGTTTTGGGGCCGCAACCTTGACTTTGGTCGCTCCCTTGACAATTTTTTCGTATGTAGTCATCACTATATGATAATTGATTGTGATGTTTGGTATTGGTTACTGGGGGCGGGTGCGGGTAGGGTGGGTGTAGGTAGGGTGTGGGACCAATTGATGACTTTGTATTTCACTTTTTGATTGATGGGAATGATGTCAACGAATACGATGATGCCGTGGATCTATCTAGCTAGATGCTATGTATTATTGTGAGTTGTTCAATGGTAGTTCGTTCGGTTGTATAATCTGTCTTTTGGTAGTGGTGTTTTTCGGAGGGCGCACGACCGGCTTGCGGACGGATCACGGGCTGTTCGGAGACAGAAAAGAGAAAGGTAGACAACGACTAGAGAACAAACGACTAGAGAACACAACTCAATAGAAAACTATTTATAGCAGGTTGATAATGATCAATCGTCATACCAGAGTAAACATTCAATTAAAAATATTATATAGATGCACTTAGATATAAATCTCCGTGTTCTTAGCATAGCATACAACCAAAGCTATAAATACCATTCTGATACAACAGGCATTGGTCAAAGCATTAATGTTTAATGTTTAATGGCGTAGACATTCTTATTATAGTGCGCACTATTAAGGTTTGAGGTAATTATCAGCTAGATTGTATTAGTGCGACTACACAGGTGCGAGTGCGACTCAAGAGGTGCGAGTGCGACAGATGGTGTTTAGCACAAAATGGTGGTGTTGGTTAGTTCTATATACAGATTACTTCTTCTTCATGCCTCCTCTTTTCTCTAAAAAGTCCTTGGCTTCGTTGACCTTGGTGGCCAAAAATGCGGATCCGCCCTTATCTGGGTGGTTGGCCATCATGAGCTTACGATGATGTTCCTTCAACTTCATCTGGGACAAGTTGGTTTCTTTCAAGTTGAGAAGCTGCAAGGCTTCCTTTGCGGTCATCTTTTGGCCAAAAGGCCCTTTGATAAATGCTCTTCCATTGATCCCAGGCTGCTTCGACTTGACAAACCCAGCGGCGAAATATGCCACTCCCAAGATTCCGGCTCCAGTCATCCATGGATGCGCACCTATCCAGTCAGAGGTCTTGTTGAAGTAGTATTCTGCCGATCCTTCAGGGGCCGGTTTGGGCTGTAAGTGGCCAGTGAACTGGGACTGCTGCTGCTGCCCCTGGCTCGAATTTTGTCCTTCTCCAGGTATGGCTAACGTAGGAACCTCCATTGGTGTGTTCACTGTAGATTACTGGAGAAATTTTCGTTACCTTTCTGAGGAAATATGACGAGCGCACGTGATCAAGATCACGTGTACACACTGTTGGCCCTTTCCCTTCCTTCCTCTATTACCCTAGCTACCCCAGTATTCCTTGTAGACACGTAGGCATAGATGTTTAGTGAATCATAGTGTATACGTGGTGGTGGTTGTGGTGGTTGTGGTGGTTGTGGTGGTTGTGGTGGTAGTTCTTGGGGTAGCTCATCGCACTTACATGCAGTCCGCACAAAATTATATGTTTGAAAAATTGAGAGATGAGCAAAAAGTCCAGGTGAAGTGATCGGGGTATAGCACACACACATAGCAGACTACATACTATACATACACAGCCATGAGAGTATATCAGTGCCACTTTTGTTCATCTCCGGTATACCCATTACACGGGATCATGTTTGTCAGAAACGACGCCAAAGAGTTCCGTTTCTGTCGTTCCAAATGTCATAAGTCATTCAAGCAACGTCGTAACCCACGTAAATTGAGATGGACCAAGGCGTTCAGAAAGGCAGCAGGTAAAGAACTTGTTGTGGACTCAACGTTGACCTTTGCATCCAGAAGAAACGTTCCTGTTAGATACAACCGTGACTTGGTGGCACAGACCTTGCAAGGTATGGCCAGAGTTGAAGAGATCAGACAAAAGAGAGAAAGAGCATTCTACAAGAACAGAATGAGAGGTAATGCCGAAAAGAAGTTGGCTGCAGACAGAAAGTTGGTCAACGACAACCCCGAGTTGTTGAGAATGAGAGAAGTTGAGTTGAGATTGAAGGAAGAAAGAAGGGCCGCTAAGGAAGCCCGTATGGAAGAAGATGCCGAGGAAGACGAAGAAGACGAAGACGAAGACTTGATGAGCGAAGACGAAGAAATGGAGAGCGAATCCGAATCGGAAGCCAAACCAGTAAAGGTGTTGTTGAAAAACAAGAGAAAGTCCAAGGCTTCAGCATAGACTATTTACTTCCCCTAGAATTTCTACCTTTTATGTACTTTTATTTGGGCAATTGAAACAAAAACTGAATCAAATGTAGGAAAATACTCGTAGAGGTGTTTCACATATCACTAACAAGACAATTGAAAACGACTCGAAACAATTTCAAAACGACTTTGATAAAAGGCAAAGGAACTCGTAGTATTTCATGGCAATGACGAATAGGACTCGAAACACCAATACCTCTAAAGATCCCCTTAGTCATTATTAAGATTCACTTATATATATGAGTAGATAATGCTTTTCAGTGCCTTTTCAATTTGTTTATTCAGCTTCTAATGTAATAATTGGGTCTTTCGTTATGAGTTGCACTTAATTATTGTTTATAAAATTAATAGGTGTGACAAAAGGTATAACTTCATTCAATTATTCAATTAGCTTGCTTGTTACAGTATTTTTGAACAATATTTTTGAACAATATTAATTATAAATCATTGATGTTTTATTAAAAATAGTAAATTAGATGTTTTATTAAAAATAATAAATCATTAATGTTTTACAAAAAATAGTAAATCCTCAGATATGATTCAGATTTGTCCACTTAATATGATTAATTACCAGATTAATTTAGGTGATCGAGTGGTGGTTTGAGAGAAGATTTGAGTAATAGAAATTGATAACCTCCCAAGAAGTATTTAAATGCTGGGTTAAGGATTATAGCTTTATATATATCGAGCTACAAAGCTATTCTTTGTATTTAATAGACTTTAGTTTACAAGAGCTTCATTGTTCTTAATGAGTGGAAATTCAGTTGATTCGCTTCATACTTTGTAGAGAAAGCAAATAGCTTAGCTTAATCACTCTGGAGTATCAGCTTAACAAAGTTTTGTGGGGTGGTTATTATCACGACCACTCAAATAGTAGTCAGGAACGCAAATATCAAAACACAAAGGTTTTATACTTTTTGTTGAGCCAAGGTACCTGAAAAAGTTTTAGCAAAAAAGAAATGAAGGAACATTTATATTTTTTGAAGGGGTAGATTTAGACGACTCCATATAGAGCTCTTATCAGTAATCTACTAATTTCTTGTTGAGAGCTACCTACTTTTGGGTGCAAAAAGTCAATTGGCTGCGAAAAATCACTCAACTTTGACAAAGAAGTCGCAAAAAGCGTATCGACTGCGAAATACTCAACCGTGGGCATTGCTTAAGCCTCTGGTACCGAATTAAACGAGATACGTACAAGAAATAATCACTTTATGAATATAATTTATATAGAAGCACCTATGCAAATGTATATATCATACAAGTCTGAACATAGATTGAGAATTAATAGAGATGGTTGTAATTGTTCATTCTTTATTGATTACAAATGATTACTTAAAATCTTAGAGCGGTCTTGTTATGATAAATCAAACCTGGCATCTTCATTTATAGCATACAACAACTTTTCTCTCATCAACTTCTTATCCTGATAATCGGGCAACTTTAAAAGATTCACACAAGTTGAAGCCGTGGGAAGCCTCTTGATGTCCTTTCCACTATTTCTTATACCAAACTTTGGAGACAAAGATCCAAATCCAAGTAATGGTGCTCTGCTTACACTAGTGACAAACTTGATGAGTTTGGATCTTTCTTCAGGAGTCATTTCTTTGATGATTTCCCAGAAATAGTGAATAGTAAGATCGTCATCAAAAAAGCCTCCGTATTCTACATTTTCTTTCCAATCTTCAATATTAATATCGTTCTTTCCTCCCGATATCAACATCTGAAGCTCGTACGAATCGAACATCTTGAGCCAATCAGGCGATATAATCTCCTCCAAACCTTCTGTAAAGTACTTGGTCTGGATATATAACGATTGGTTGAGCTTAAAGTTGGAGATCTGATGGATATAGTTGAGTTTGTTCTTTTGGGTAACACTAGTCAGTTCTCCTGCTCCACCTCCAATTAGATCTATTTGGTACGATTTTCCATCCAAGGTCTCATTCAATGTGAAGTTCAAGTCCAATTGACTGATCTCTTCCTCGGACATTTTTTCCAACTTCATCAAGTTGTGGAAAAGTTCGCTGTCTAGCAGATTTAAATCATTGATGGAGTTTTTCATCTTTTCATTACACCATTTGTTGAGAAAGAACGGTGAAAAAGATACGTCAATAAGGACGTTTTCATAAAAACACTTACCAATCACCATTCCCAAAAAACGTAAGTACAGAAGCTTTTTGTACTGTTCTTCTGGACTTATTTTATGGGCAATTTTCAAATAAATCTCATCATTAGGATATATTTGATGATCAGTTGTTTCTTTGAAAAGTCCAAGATCAGCGCTCGGATTGAATCCCTCGTGGGCTACACTGGTCAAGAACTCTTTGGTAATCCCACCACCATCTATACCAGCTTCTTGACCTCCATACTCATTAAAGAATTTGACCAGAAGTTGCTTTTTGAAGCCTGATCCTATAGAATAAAATGAATCAAAAGCATCTTCAAGCAAGTTTTCTCTCCTAATATCGGCCAGAATCCGATCGGTAATGTTGAATGCAAATGGATTTATAGGAGCGATATTCTGCTTATCTAGCTCAATTAGAGTTTGGAAAATCTTGACTCGAAGTTTAAAAGGAATGAAGAACGGCACCGATCTTAAAACCTGGAGTTTCGAAGACACTTCAGCAGATCTACCAGACTTGGGTTTGAGCTTGATTGGTTCTTCGTCTTCGTCTTCTTCAAATTTGTGCTGTTCGTCTTCTACGATCAACTGCAACAAAGCATCGCTGCTAAAAGCCAACTCGTTAGTTTTCCAGAAATCCACCGGTAAAAACTTGAGCCGGAGGTTTTTCAAGTATAGCTGGTTGAGCAAAGCTATGGTGATTTTAGTAAGCTTGGAAGTAATGGTGGAGATGTCGTCTTCGGTGGCCAGGGGAATAAATATAAGAGTAAGACAAAGACTTCTGAGAAACTCAAGAAAACCCACTACATCTTGTAGAGAGAGTTTATCACCCAGAAAAGACTCCAAGTCGTTGGATACAATGAGCCAGAACGAGTAGAGCTCTTCAAATGCATACACCAGTTTCCAGAACATGGACTCGTGGCCGTCTTCTGTGGCGGCCACCGCCTTAAGCTGGTCCAATTTCAAGTAATCCTGCCCGGTGTTTGCTACTTGCTTGATGGTATGGTATATGGTATAGCCTTGTAGTTCTGTGTAGAACCAATTGAATGCACCGGGAGTGATAATTATCCACATGCTGAGTTTGGTCTGGGACTGGGGGTATAGAATGAATAGAGCAGAGACGATTTTAAAGGCGTTTATAGACTTGGAAGAATTGGGTGCTTTTAAGGTGTATGACATGAGTTGGTTGACAAATGCCAGGGTGTACAAGTACTGGAGTTGTTCTATGACCAAAGAGGTGACTTCTATAGTGTCACTTGCAGCCTCAGCACGAGTTTCGTCGTCGTCGTCGTCATACTCGGCCACCGAGAAGTTGATTAGCTCAAGGATTGCAGCCAAGTTGTCGAAATCGTGAGTGCTCAACTGAGCATCTCCACGCATATGGATGTAGTTTATCACCAAGTTGACAAGATCATGACTGGACAAGGATTTCAAGTCTTTGTTTTCAAGAACTACCTGGTCAGTATTGATGTTACCAGGCAATATACCTGGAACAGTCAAGAACCGGACAAAGTTGGGGACCCTACTGAGAGAATTGAGCCGAAATACAGACGATACTATGTGAACCACGAGGTCTTGCCTGGGAGACAGGGTGGTGAAGAACGTCACCAACCCGTCTATGAACTCGGGAGTGGTCACTGGCACAATCAAGTTCAGGACCATATCCAAGTTCAGAATGACATGGGCCATGACGTCTTGCCGGTCCACACTAGGACCGCTGATACGATTACAAGTTGTGACTATTGATGATAAACATGCTACTACTCTGTTTAATGTTGCTTGCTGAGTAGTATGGTTTTGTTGCTTGAGATGGTGGGCGAGCACCCCCAAATCTATGATTGTCTCGGTGAAGCTCTGGCGGGGAACGCACCATTTCGCAACATACTCAAATTGGACCCCCCAGTTCGCACTGTTCGCACTGTTCGCACTGTTCGCACTGTTCGCACCGTTCGCATTTGTTCTCCACTGGTGCTGGACCTCTTTTGCTGCATCAATCAACGCAAGATGTCTCCGAATGTTGGACTGGAGCACCAAGGCTGCTTTCTCCTGGTGTCGCATTTCCTCGCGCTGGATGCGCTGGAGGCGAGACTGCTCGAGAAAGTTGGGGCCCGGCCCAAATCCGTTGCGCCGGTTGTTGCCCAAGTTGACGATCCGTTTCTTGGACAGCCCAGTAAAATTGATCATGGTGTTTACTAACAACTAATAGATTAAGATAGATTGATATAGACTAATTAGTGGTCATGTGCTATGATAGCGATAATGGGATAGGGTAAGGTAGAATGTAATGCAATATGGTGATGAGTTAGGGTGATGGCGTAATGATCACGTAATGTTTTGCGACGTGGGTAGTGTAGTGGTTGTGATTTGGTAGAGGTATTGGTGCGTCTAGACAGAGGTGGTGTACAGAAGGATCGGAGTTTAAGAGGCAGAAAAAATGTAGTTGCGATAGATTTGGTCAGATGATTACTGAAGACTAAGTAGAAGTAGTAGAGTAGAAGTAGTAGAAGTGTAAGTATTATTAGTATTATCAGTACTAGTAGTCTAGTACTATTAGTCTAGTACTATTAGTATTAGTGTTATTAGTATAATCAGTACTAGTAGTCTAGCACTAGTAGTATTATTAGTAATTTAGCGCGTATTAGCGCGCATAAGAGCAGTGGTTATTACTGTCTATATACTAGTCTATTTCTATTATTACTAGTCTTATATCACCGTCTATATACTAGTCTATTTCTATTATTACTAGTCTTATAGTAAGGTCTATTTCTACTGTACTCTTGTACTCCTCTATATTAATTCAATTTTGAAACGTCCCCGAAACTGCTCATCACATACAGCGGAATGTGCGAGTGGTCCGAATCGCCCATCACATTCTCCAAATCATGTGCCTTGGTCCCGCCAGTGAGTACTAGCAACGATCCGAAACCTTTACCCAAGTTTCCATCGTTACCAAACTTGATATCGGTATATAAAGTATCACCCACCATAAGGGTACGGTCTCTGTCAAACGCATTCTCGTCTATGATGGTATCTAAAAGCTGGGTGCTGGGCTTGCCTACATTCAAAAACTGCCGATCCGAGGTGTGCGCCATGTACTCCACCACACTACCGCCGGCGGGAAGGATCATTCCGCGCGGGCCAGGATACGTTCTGTCAATGTTTGTGCCGATAAAGGGGAGTCGCTTATTTTCATGCAACAAATACTGCAACGTCAGCGCAATGCGCATATAGTTGAACCGCTTGGTCGACCCCACAATCACCGCCTGCACTTCAGGGTCCACGGTCAATATCGGATGGTTCTCATCCCACTCACTGTCAAGCGCACTATCGGTTCCTCCGCTAGCCACGTAGCCCCCCTCTTTGAGTTCCTTCATAATCCCGCTGTCCCCCAACACCCACACCTTGGCGCCCGGCGCCACCCCCGCGCTCTCGAGGTTACTAACGGCTGCATAACATGTCGGATAGATTTGCTCCTTGCGGAAACTGGAAAATCCAAGCCGGTGGAACTTCTCCACGTACTCTGTTCTTGACTTCGAAGAGTTGTTGGTGACAAACACAACCTTTTTGCCGTGATTTTCCAAAAACTCGATGGTTTCGACCATACCAGGGATCACATGTTCACCAAGCCAAACGACTCCGTCGCAGTCAAGAAGAAAGTTGTCGTATCGTTCAAGAAGTAGTTGGACCTCTTCCTTGCTACGAATCTCTAATGGTGTTTCGAGTGTCATGATGTTTAATGGAAACCACTAGTCTAATGACTCAGACCTTCCGTTATATATTTCCCGTAGATCACGTGCAAACGCTCGCAGGCGCTTTTGCAGCCAACACCCACGGCAGGAATAGCCGTTTGTTCTCATAGATAAACAGATTGCTCTGTTTATCTGATGCATCATTTTGTTCCCTTGCATTTTTTGTTGGTCCTAGAGCTCTTGACCCTTTTAGGTTATATTACTCTATTTCGTAGTGTTTGATGTTTGTACCCAGTAGGTCGTCAAAATTATTTTGCGTTATCTACAAATTATTGCGAATTCGCATCTGTGTTCCATAAGCTCAAAATTTATAGCATGCCTTACGTAAATATTATCATAGTCAGTTTCATACCTGGTAGGGGTATGTTAAGCTGATACTTATCTTGGCATTATACTTTTTAGCTCCTTCATTAACTCATTTAAGATCTAAAACCTTAGTCCGATGTATGATCTTTTCTTATTTTAGTTAACTCAGTGCTCCATATACTTTTCATATTGGTAAAAGTATGCTTACAGAAATGGCACACTGCTTGAATTGATCTTTAATTTGAAATCACCTAGTGTTATAGTCTAGATGCTGCCTCCGTTCATGTAAGACCCGCTATTAAATTAATCTTGTTACAATTCTATCAAAGAATGGCATAAGCATCATGCTTTCCTTGGTGTCATCTCACTTATGGATTCTAAATAATTTAATACTTGGTTGTTCAATTCTTAACCTTCCTCTATTTATGTACAGCCACTACACTTAATTGGTATTACACATGTTATTGATTCTTTATATTTAACATAGATTTTATCAATCACAATTTTTTTATGTCAATTTTTCGCAGCCATTTGAGATCATTGATGCATCAACTCTTTTCCTTTTCAATGTATCTCTTCATTCGGCGCTTCCAGTTGAGTTTCTGCTTCAGGCCTATATCTTCCAAATAAAGCTCTTCCTCTTCGTCTTCGTCATCTTCATGTTGATGGTCGGGTCCAGGCTCACATGGGGGAAAGTCGCCATGCACATCCATTTCTTTGGCACTTTTGTGGATCCCCACTTGGTACCCTGAATCCGTTTTAAGAAGATGGTACGTCGAGCCCAATACCAAGTCTTTGGCCACGATTTCTCGTGTTCTTCCAAGAGACTCAATATCGGCCACTCTTTGGATGGTATCGGCCAACAACTCATCGAAATGAGGCTGCGATGCGATTTCATGAAACGCTCTCATCATAGGCACCGAATCGGCCTTGACCCGCGACTTGGAGTCTAGAGTAAAGATATTTAGGTTATCGTACTGTTGTATATAATCTGGTCTCGTCATGATCTGACGACTTCTCCATAATGGAAGTTCAGGCAATTGGTGGTCTCCTTCCAGAGACCCTCCTCCAATCAAGGTGGAGTTGCGCTCACGGTCCATTTCTACAAACTCTCGCATGAGCAACATGGCACTCGAACTAAACTTACCGAATTCCATGACGTCGTCATCCATTTGCATCCCAAGCAAGCCACACTGGTTGAGAAACCACGTCTTTTCTCGGTCAATTACTTCATGGCATGCCTTGATAATATCTCGGTGACGTGCTACTTGAGAGATATGCTGGGGCCGCCCGCCTATCAAGTCATATATCTGGTTACAATGCTCGTTCGAAAGCTGGTTTTGCGGGAAATACTGGTGACGCATATACTTGAGGGCACTCACGGTTTCTTTACGACTAAAGTCGTGGACATTGATCAATTCAAGCCGCGTCCCGAGCTTCTTGAGTTTTTCGTACACCCAGTAGTCGTCACTGTTAAATACAATGGTTACAAGCCCCGACCCGCTCAAACTCTCGGCTTTTTGTTGCAAAAGCTCCAACAATTTGATTCCTTCGTCGTTTTCCTTGATTAGGTGCGAGTGGTTGATCACCATGATTAGCGGTTTTTTGGTCCGATCTACTCTTTTTATAGCCAATGTCTCTAGTATACCAAACGCTCTTTCTATATCAAGCAAAGCGGTGGTCTCACGCGGTCCTCGTATAGAGAAAAGCGACCCGATGTAGTCTTCGTTATAGGTATAATTAAGCGCCTTTCCAAGTCGAATCCGGAAGATTTCGGGGTCCGCATGCGCATCAAACATAGTCACATTGTAGCCATTGACTTTTTTGATCGACTCAAGGAGCAACGACGTCTTGCCAGTGCCCTTTTCGCCTACAATAAGAAAGTACCGTCCAATCACATCACCGCTAATGATCAGATCCAAAAGGTGCTGTTGTGGACGTTGGACCCAGTATTCGTTGGCTTCGTGCTCAGCATCGTGCGTTCGATTGTGCATTACTAGTTCCGACGCCGGGTCTCCTACATCAAACGACTTATCTATTTTATCGAGTACATGGGCGGCGTAAATCCGGTGATAAAGGAGCCCGGCTACACCCAATATGGCTATAGAGCTAAAGGTTATTCCGATAGTTTCACCACACTTGACAAAAAATGACTTGAACCGACTTTCGTCGTCTTGGTCTTTTTTGTCTTTTTTTCCCTTGTTGTCATCTTCTTTGAGATCTTCAACAAAACTTTCCACCAACGCGTTGAACCGAAAACGACTTGATGCGTGTAGAAATCTGCCTTGGAACTGGGCCTCATTACGAGAATGTATGTACTTGTGTGGCTGTCTGATATACTGCCGCGTACCTATACTCACTATACTAGATCGTAACATGAAGTTAATATACTTGTAGTTGTAATTGTGACTTGTTCTTTGTTGTACTTTGTTGTACTGCGCGACTTTGGCGCGACTTTTAAGTTTTGCCTCAAATTAAGTGTGCCAGTGGAACAGTGCGAAAGGCAGTGCATGGCAGTGCTTGCGACTACATTTGCCTGGAGGGAGATTTCGGGCTGTGTTACTCTATGTTGAGCATTTTAATAGTTTGTTTAGGCTATTCTTTGTTTGCAAATTCGTCTAATTGTCTTTAACCCTGGTGATAATGGGCCAAAATGGCTTTTGGGTGTAGGTGGAGGCAGGACTGGAGGCAGGAGTGGAGGGCTCGCGATCGTCTTCTACAGAGCCAGTCTGGGGAGAGCTCATGAGTAATTGCACTGTTCGAAGATGTGCTTCGGAATGGATTCGTTCACGCTGGATCCGCTTCAGGTACTCGTCGATCTCGTCGCGTCCTCTCTTTCTTGTCTCAAACATACTCTTCAAACTTAATGAGCTTTAAGCATACGCGTAGAGAAATAGTTGAGTGCCAGAGAGGTGGGGGCATCACGTGACACGCGATATATCAAGTTTCGATGACCTACGATACAAGTACATATGTCTCTTGTAAAGCACAGCCCTGGTGGGGCGGTAGCGGGCAGTGGCGGCCGCGACTCGACGTTTTTGGTCAAGCTGAGCACGCCGTTTGTTTCAGCTGTCAAGCGCGTGGACAAAATGCTCCAGAAACCAAGGCAGGACGAGGTGGTTATTAAAGGCATGGGCCGGGCGATGGAGAAGGCAATTTCTGTAGGAGGCGTTTACGAGAGTAAGTTAGGATATACGGTAGAGTATAGAACAGGAAGTATAGAAGTATTGGACGAAATTGTTCCTGAAGACCCGGAAGAGGACGATTCTGTATATAAGAAGCGGATGGTCAGTTTGGTGGAGGTCAAGATCAAAAAAAAGATAGCACATAGATAACGAGTATAAGAATAAGAATATTAATATTAATATATATGGTACACTAAATACAGGTATTTCTATCTAGTTAGCGAGTCAATCATTTTGTTTCACTTTTTGTAGGCACCGGTGCTTGATTTTGTAAAGCTCCACTACATGTCTCTCTAGTTTCGCGGTCTTTTTTACCAGCTTTTCGTGGTCTTCCACGACTATATCTGCGTCCAGATCCAACCCAAACACATTTTGAGCTACTTTTACTAATTCAAGGCACTTTTCATAGTCCTGGTCAAAGTACGCTTTCTCGCATGCCTGAAGCAAAACGACCCGATCGGACTTTGATTCGGCCGAAAACGACTCGGGCGACAGCGTCACCTTTTCAGCTAGCCACTCGGCGGTGTTTATATGGGGCCCCGAGGCTGCGAACTGAGCTTTTTGGGCCTCGTACTCGGCTTCAGACTGCGGCTTACGAGTCCTGGTCATGGCTAGTGGTCTATAGACAGACAATCGAGAAGATGGTGCGATAGGCATCGCGACATGTGACCACAGTCACGTGCAGAGTGTCGCTAGCATCGTTTCGCTGGTATGGCCCTGTATTTGAGCCCGTCCACTACAGTGCGAACCTTGGCCAATTACAGCCCCCTTTGTAGTGTACCTGATGATGTCACAATACGAATGTGGCCAATTCTCGTATGTACCACGCACACAGCCTTATTTTTCGCTCGTTCCATTTACGATTGCCGTAAATAACAAAGAGTTGTAAGGGGCGAAACTGCCACGGCCCCACTTGCTACCCCAAAGTAAATTCACCCCCAACTCTGGGCGTATCAACGCCTCCAATCACCACCAAACGTGTGTTACTCATCTTTCTTTCCTATTTCATGTGACTCCCCGCATATAAGCCTTGTTTTCTCGTTTTTTTCGTTCCGTTCTCCAAGTTCCCCGAGTTTTGGACGGTTTTGTCGTTTGCACCTTTTTTCGATGTAACCCTGTCTTGCTCCTTATTGTGCACGCAATATTTAACGCACAAATTGCCATTCTGCCTATCACACGGCGCGCCAGAAATGAGCTCTGTCGTCATCGTAAATTTACTTCTCCCCAATGCCCAGCCCCTCAGGTACCTTCAACGTTGACTGTTTTCCGACATACTTTATTTTCTACCAAAAATAAAATCAAGAAAATCATAAGGCAAAAGGTCTGTTTTTTTTTTTAACAAACTACGAACTTGTAAACTACCAAAGTACATCCAAGGTACAACAAACTTATTAGTTTCAACACTCTTTTTGGTTTTTGATTTTAATATGTTTCCTAATTCTGAAGAACCGCCGCCAGCCGAGTCACCGGCTTCCCTAGATGATGAATCCAAGCTCGCTCCCGCAACTGCCGGCTCTGACAACTTGTCTCTTCCCCGGCGCACTTCTGCCAGCTCAACCAACGATTCGCCCAATTCCACCACCAATTCCACCTCCACCACAACATCAAATACAAACTCTAATAATACTCCGATCGCTTCTACTAGCGCCGGCTTCGCTCCACTAGTGCCTTTGTCGGCGGGTGCAGCTTTTTCCACCAGTTTACCGAGCGGGTCTACGGCCGGGGGCGCTGCCACCAACGGATCCTCCACGACCATTCCGGACTCCAAAACGACCGAAGCGTCCGTGACCAAGAAAAAGAAGAAGAATTCTAGGAGAAAGCACAGAAACTCTCATTTGGGGTGTGGAACCTGTAAGAAACGGAGAATCAAATGTGATGAAACGTTGCCGGCATGTTTGAACTGCTTAAAAGGAAAACTCAACTGTGCTTACTTAAATTTAGACACAACTGCACGTAACGCTTTGAGAATGGCCCAATTCAACCAAAGTTTGCGCCAAGACAAACTCGAGGGTGAAGATAACCAGCCGTCCAGTACTAATAACAGTCCTCCCACTGCAGCCGCGGTAGCGGCCCAGGCTGCTGCTGCCCAGGCCGCGTACCATCCTCTAGCCATGCAACAACCGGCCGGACCGTATCCGCTCATGCCGCCTACATCTGTCATCCAGTCCCCTTATGGGTCTCTTGTATCTTTACAGCCAGTGCTAGCTAGCGACGGCACTGTAGTATATGCAGCCACATCGGCTCCCCCTTTACAACAACAAGCGATTCAACAGCAAATCCACCAAATGCAGTCGCAGCAAATGCAGTCGCAAATGCAAATGCAACAGGCACATGTGCAGGCAGTGCAGGCACAGGCAAACGCTCAGTTCCAGGCCCAGGTGCAAGCCCAAGTCCAAGCCCAGGCCCAGGCAGTTCAAGTAGCGCAGGTACAAGCAGCCCAAGCAGCTCACGCGCAAGCAGCACAGTCCCAACTTGCATCTCCCCCAATAGCTAATTCCATGGGTATGCCTCCTCCGACCATCTCCATCCAACCATGTGCCCCTTCTCCATCATCCTCCGATAGACCAGTCCAAGTACCGTCGCTAACCCCAATTACATCTAGCCCTTCGGTAGCAACCGCACCGGGTTCGTCTATTTCATCTGCATCTACAGGAATTAACAAGTCTGTTTCTGGCTCCACTCTCGCTCCTGATGATAACACCCTCGCGTCTCCCGCATCCACAGCTTCTTCAGTTTCTCCCCTTAATGCCAACCAGAGTCCCCTTTCCATCCCTATAAACAAATCTACATACTTGAAACAAGAACCAGATACTGTTCTTCCTCCACTTCTATCTAAAACCTCCAACTCCACCGAGTTGAGAGTGCCGGCTCTAAACAAGGATTCGCGCCATCATAGCAGCTACACAGACTTGACATCGCATGAAAAATTAGACCTCAAACCTTCTGCTTCTTCTGTTTCCCTATCCACAGAAGACAAATCTAAAGTGTTTGCCAGCTCCACCCCTGCTACTCAAAGAGGGTCGCCCATTTTGAACAAATCAACCAATTTTTCAGGTGACCATATCAGTACTTTTAATACCCTCAGTATATCTGACAACGATGTCAAGCTCCCATCTATAAAATCGCTCACTAAAGATGCCAAGATCGCATCAAATGATAAAGTGCCCAGTATCTCAAAACTCCTTTCATAGTTCGCGATTAAACACGTACACGAACTAACACGTAATAAATGTACAGATCAAACACACTACATGTAAACACCCTTATGATATCAAACACACTAGATGTAAACACCCTATTGATATATGACACAAGTACTGTGTTGCAGACCTGTTTAATTCTAGCATCTGTTTATTTTGAGACTTGATCTTTGAATACGTCTTCGACTTCCGCACTGATAATTCGCACTTGATGTGCGTGAGAAAGATGCCGCATTGGCTGCAAAACTCTAAGTGGTTGGATGATGCCGCGCGCGGGGGTAAATCTGTTGATGTCGGTCGCACAATGTTTTTGGTTGTAAAGTCGGGGTGGTCTGAATCTATTTTTTTCTATACCTGTGTTCACGTAAAATATAAAGATACCAAACCATCTACAATATAATACATACATTCTAAATACTGAGTTAACACCCATGTATCAAAAGATATCTACGTAAATATAACATCTATTTATGTGTTTGTAGTCTCATCCTATGATTGATCAATTGGAAGCAATGAATCAATTATAGAAAAACATTCAATGCGATTGTAAACTTTTTGTCGCAGTTTTAGTGCTGATTTGCACCAAAAGTCACCAACATTAGCGTTGGGGGTAGCGAAAATTCTAAGCTTAGTGTGGAACTGAAGTTGGTGTTTCCAGTGTACTTCCTTCAAGTCACTTCAGATACAGTAAACTCTTATCCATGTTCTCTAGATTACCTATATATTGCTGGTATTCAACTACTCACTACTTCTCGCCTCACCAACTTTTACAGCCAATTCGCATTAATACATGGCTGATCTACAGTGCGAACTTACAGTAAATCATTTATGGTACATTACACGCGAACATCGCCTCCAGATATGCGAATAAACAAAGCCTGTCTAGTTTTTTGCCTCTGCGGCTGCGGCTGCGGCAGCTTCAGCCTTCTTCTTCTTCTTATCATCGATCTGCTCAACCTTCACCTCATTCAATCCCTTCTCCTCCAACAACTTCTCAATATACTCCTTGGCTTCATTACTGACATCTCCCTGCACCAAAATCTCGTCTTTCTTTTCCGCATTTTTAATAACTGACGCTCCTGTAGCGAATTTCGATGCGAAAGTCTTTGACAATTTTTTCATGTCGATATTGAAAACTTCCAACCCCGAAATGGAGATGATATGCTTCTTACGGTTTCTTTCAATACGCTTGATGGTCACTTTCGAAGCCAATTTCTTCTGGAACTCTCTCTCCTGCTTGGCCTCTTCTCTCTTTTGTTTCTTTTCCAACTCCTGCTCCAACTTCTGTTCTTTTTCCAACGATAATGTAGATGTCTGGTTGGCCAATCCTTCAGCACCGTAGAGCTTCTCGAAGAGATCGGCGTGGTTGGACTCGAGCCACTCACGGCATCTTTTGAAACTCGTGTTGAACTCACAGTACTCGGGTGGGTAAGAACATACCCCGCAGTAGAGGGTTGTTTGTGGTGCTAGTTCTGTCATTAAATAGTCTATTGAACGGTTGGTTCGATAAATTTTCACTGAAAAGTCTGAAAGCGAGCAAGAGTTAGTGAGAAATGGTGCTAGGGAAAAAATGACATATAGCGAGAAGTGTGGAAAAGATGAATAGGAAGGGAGCGTACTATTTATTGAGTACTAATATGACTTTGTATACTTTACAGTAGATTGAATCTATGTATACTTCTTGGTATACCCTGCACCTCAAAGGGTAGGAGCAATATAGCTCAATATATGTGTATAGATAATATAGATCCTATTATAGCGAGGCATCGAAAAAATAGTGAGAGTTGGCGAAAATTAACGAGAGCTGGTGCGAATTTGTGGGGAAGTTGGTGCTAATCATAGCAATTTATTATCTATTATACCTTTCTCGGTAAGTTTCTAGCAAGTTTCATTCTTTCATCTGTTTGTTGGGGTAACGATTCGAAATCATTTCTCTCGCCAACAACTCTTCCCAATAAGCATCCGAACTAAATGATTTCGCATACTAACTCAAATAAAAGATTCACTGCGAGGTACCAGAGGTACTGGAAATGCTTGAGACCCTATTCTATAAAAGCCACCAACACTATCCTTATCTCTGAGTTGCAATCAATGACTTCTAACAAAGTTGAGCGATTTTTGCAACCA
>JAJMJN010000022.1:0-83996 GCA_030563685.1 Suhomyces kilbournensis
GAAAGAGCGGTTCAGTATTGAAAGTTGAAACGACATTTTTTTACCGGTAGTCCCTCGAGGTTAAGTTCCGAGGGCGACAAAATAAAAATAGATAGCATGCAGCTTGGTCGAACTCATTGTATCAGGGTTAGATACCCCAAGCGTATTCAGTTCGTAATAAGCGGTATGTCTGAATACAAATACCTGACTCTATGCAAGACATAAGTCATGAGCATCGCAAAGTCATTCAACGGCTTAAATAAGAGCGGTTGACTAATCGCCTAAAGCGTTTATCATATGACTACCGTTTTCAAAGTATTGCGATGCGACAGCCCTATACATTTGTAATCATCAAGGAGGTCTAGTTCGTAGGGGCTTACTCAACGTAGTGTCCGTATTAAGCATCTAGTCTTCAATTGCGGAGACGCAAAATCGGGGACTATATCTGCGCGACTAAATTAATTTAGAGCCCCAATGAGGTTCCTTTTGGTCAGGTACGGTTGCGGTTTTCGTTGTGAATGCAAATCGCTTATTGCATATCATTTCACACTAGTCTTCGTAACTGGAAATTGCCCATTTTGGAGGCGATCTCTCTCTTATGGGTTCCTAATCACCGTGAATAGCTGGCACCAATGTGTAATTCCGCTATTGCCTCTTGCACGACTGGTGCGAAATTCTTAGCTTGCAGAGAAGAATCGGAATTCTGTAATAATATCTCAATATTTTTAGGATGATCCGACGCAAGGTTTAAAAACCCTAAAAGTTGAAAGAAACAACGTGCTGCAAAAGGTACCACAGCAGAATGGTTCGTAGTCTACGAGTGCGAAGATGTAAGCGCCACCTGTAGCATGGGTTATTTGTTGCCGCGATAAGCTCGAACGAAATATTACATTATTACATGGTTAGTTGAAATTATTGTACGTAAAATTTGAGTTCCACGAGGTACGAGAAATAAAGTTAGAGCTAAAGTAACCGCGGTGATACAGACAGTTACTCCATCTATATATGGCCCTCTCCAATCAAAAGAAATCTTGCTACACTCTAACCTAGTTTTTCGGGCCAAGTGGTAACCGGTCTATTCCTTACTGCCGGCTCGTGCCCTTTCCAAGTCTCTCTCGTGCAATCTATAGTGTCTAATCATATTGGACCTGACCGAGAACATTTTCCCACAGTTTTCCCACGTGCACTTGCAGTTCTTTTCACCTGTATGCATATGGTAGTGGGTCTGCAACGACGATGGCCGCTTGAATTGTTTGTTGCAAATTTTGCATCTATTTCTCTTGGCAGTCTCTGGAGTCATGTTGTAGGTGGTCGTGCCTTTACCTCTTCTCTTGCGTTGGGTTGTGCTTTTATCGTCGCCACTTGACAAAGACGAGGTAGAAGTGGTTGAAATTGAAGCAACGCTGTCTGCTCTCTCGGAAACAGGCCCGATTTTCGGCCCGCTTAATTGAGAAAATGGTTGATGGCTGTTTAGGAAATTTTCGGGCTCAACACTTCGGTGCGAAAGGTTGTCTTCGACAAGTGAGTTGTCAAAAGTAGAGGTGATAGAGCTGTAGGAGTTGATGGGAGGAAACGTAGGATTGAGATAGTTGTATGAATCTACCCGGGTATTTGAAATGTTGATGCTCTTCCCGTCCAGTTGGTTAGCTTGAGATGGCCCATATATATTTGGCTGCGAAATCATCTGAGGGTAAGATTGAAAAGGGACTGCGTTCTCTGCGATTTGCGATGAGGCTTGCAAACTATGTTCCAAAGGAGACACAATACTAGGCTTCAACGGTATGGTGGGATAGGTATCCAAGTTAGGGATGTGGTCTTGGGACACATGATTTTTTAAGGAAGTGCTGGGATATGTGGTTTCTGCTGTAAATCCTTGAACCTTTTGAGTTGAGTAGGTGAAAGGAGGCGCAGAGGCAGTCATGTACATTTGATATGTACCCTGCTGCTCATATGAGCCATAGCCCGGGTTTGGGTCTTGAGTGTGCGGGGAAGTTTGTAGTTGGGTTTGGTGCGACTGAGCAGGAACCAGTACCTGTATACGGGGAAGGGTATGCGAAGGATTGACCTCATATGGTTGCTGTTGTTCGGGTGCAAATGGTGCAGAGTCTATGTAGGGCTGCCCAACGTCGGCCATAAGTTGTGATTGGTATATGTTTAATTGTACAGGTTCCAGGGCGGTGGACATCAGGTTAGGTGGATTTTCCAAAGAAAACGTTGGGGTCTGGGCTAAACTCGAATTTAGCGGTAAATTTTTACTTAGATTTGATTCTGGATCTTCCGAATATGTCATACCTCATACTTAATATTCGAATATAGGTAAAAGTAGCTTAATTAGAGTTATGGTTTGCTTTATTAAACTTTACCCATACCTAAAATCGGGTGAGATGATATGAATATACATATAAATATCAGCCGTTCGTGCGCCGTTCGCTATTTACGTGGCTATGGAGAAACTGGATATAAGCTACAGATACGGTTTATTTACATTTCAAGTACATATTTTTCCCCTCGACCCCTCCTTCTATCCTACCGAGTCTAGTAATCGTTGTGGCATTCATGCAAAAACTTGGTTGTCGCGCAGCGAGCGAGAACCAAAAATGCATCATGCTGCATATCGCTGTTTTATGATGTACCACAAAAAGGGCTATGCTTTAGTCGCCGGTTAACGGAGTGTGGGGCACGCCGGTTTCTAGTTAGGTGAAGGTCGCCTCCTGCACTGTTCATTCAATTTCACGTCACTAAAGCAGGTAACATCTTTGTGAAAGTTCTTCTATTCCAAGCACGGCACCCATCGACTTGTCAAACTTTTGAAACAGGTTTTGCAAAATCGTATGGTCTGGATCGTATCTGTAAGTCTCCAACCACCCGGGGAAGGATTCTGTCATTTGTAGACATGACCCTTTTTACTAGTTTCGCGTGCCCATAACGCATGGCAAAACAACAAATCGGAAAATCCAGCGCATATTCCGGCTGCATTTTGTTGGACCCGCCATTCCATAATGCTGATGAGAAAAATGCATACAAAACGGTATTTTTGTGGATCTTATCTTTCTTCCCTCGCAGTTCTCAGTGTTATAGCGCGACGCATGCTATTGTATACTCGATGGTTAGCACTTGCAGCGGCCTGACTCGTTCCATTATTCCAGAACAAGTGCCTCATTACTTTTGGCTTAAATTGTTTCGAATTTTCTAGACATTGATTCAGAAGTTATCAGCCTATCAATGGACGGTTTTTTCGTATGTCCAATGAAGAACTATCTCAAAACCAAAAAAATAATGGTTCTGATACTATTATTCTCGTAATCCAGAAAAATTAGTGTTGCGATTAACACAATACTCGACGGGCGGTAGCACATCGAACTCCTAACCAACGTACGACCTACCTTAATACTTTAACCTGGTAGTCCTATCAGGCACGTGTTCCGTTCAACGTTTGGGCACACCCTAACTAAATTTATGCGTTCCGATATACAGCCAATTCGCACATCTGTAATCAAGATCTTTTCAAATATGCTAGTCGGTGACCGAATACGAATCAGATTTAGATCGTGTCGCCTAACCTAAGTACGCCGGAAATAGCATTGGTTCGTGATACTGTGGCTGTCCAAATTCTAAAGTCTCTTCTGGGAAATCATCGCGGTAAAACTTTTGGGCACAAAAACTAGTTCTGCCACAAACTTGCTCGGTAAAATTATTTCCAGTGATTAGGGGCTAGATTGTTGTTTGATGTCAAATAAACTTTGCCGAGATCTCTTCTACCAGCGATGCTTATTAACTTTAAATCTACTACCAGCGATGCTCACAAACTATGAAACGTATACAAGGTAAATCCTAGAATGACCATTGTCTTTATCCACCAGTTGACATCATCAGTGTTAGTTGTAGGGTTAGTTGTAGGATTAGTTGTAGGATTAGTCATAGGATTAGTCGCAGTGACGCCTATTGGCGGTGTTCCGGTATTTTCGGGTTTTAGCACATTGGTCACATGTCGCGCAGGTTGAAAAATGGATCTGTCGCTAACGCCAAAAATAGATTTTCTGTTTTGACCTGCACACAGACGCTTTTCGCAGCCAGCAAAAAGCGTGGGGAAAGCCAGCCATCTGGACAGGAGCGTAGCTTATAGCCGGTCATGTTTTAGTTTATAGCCAGCATGATGACACTAATCATGACGTGATAGTGGCGAAGCGGCACTGGTATGACATAATTTTGAGGAGAAGCCAGCTCCACTGCATGGCACAATAGCAATTAACCCACAGATCAGGTAGTCAAGCGGCAGTTAAGGTGTCATATGTTGGGGACCCTTGATCTCCCACGGGTACAATAACCGATCTGGACTAGTTGCAAGCCATCTTGTCAGAAATAGATGAAATACAGGTGCACAGTCAGGGGTACTCGAATTGTATAAAAGGCCAAGCTGATCCCCCTCTTGGCAATCGATCTATCACTTCTATCAAGGCATTCACATCCTAGACAAAGACAAACACACAAAACACTTTACATTATGAAATACTCATCAGTTCTAGCATCTATCACTTTGGTAGGATCTACACTTGCTGCATATGTTCCATCTGAACCATGGAGCACCTTGACTCCTACTGCTCCAGCTCCTTCTGGCGCCACTACTGACCACACCAACTCTTTCGGTATACAGATTGTCACCTTGGCTTCTTCTGCTGCTTCTGCCGTTGTTACTCCAACTGGTAAGGCTAAGAGAGACGTCAACCAAATTGGAGACGGTCAAGTGCAACACCAAAGTGGAACTGCTCCAACCCCAACCGTTGTGAATCAAATCGGCGATGGTCAAATCCAACACCAAACCGCTGCTTCTGTCGTCAACCAAATCGGTGACGGACAAATCCAACACCAAACCGCCGCTTCCGTCGTCAACCAAATCGGTGACGGTCAAATCCAACACCAAACCGCTGCTTCTGTCGTCAACCAAATCGGTGACGGACAAATTCAACACCAAACCGCTGCATCAGTTGTTAATCAGATCGGAGATGGTCAAATTCAGCATCAAACCGCTACTGCTTCAGTAGTAAACCAGATTGGTGATGGCCAAATCCAACACCAAACTTCTGTTCCAGTTGCATCCCAAATCGGTGACGGCCAAGTCCAAAAACCTACTGCTACTCCAGCCCCAGCTCCTTCCAACAAGACCGGTTCCTCTCCTGTATCGTGCAAAACTCCTAACTCGTTAGGCATGACCTTGAAGGGGTCTCAATTGACCGATCACAAGGGTAGAATTGGTGCTATTGTTGCTAACAGACAATTCCAATTCGATGGTCCTCCACCTCAAGCTGGTTCTATCTACGCTGCTGGATGGTCTGTCACTAAGGAAGGTAACTTGGCTATTGGTGCCAACGATATCTTCTACCAATGTGCCTCTGGTGATTTCTACAACTTGTACGACGAAAACATCGCTGCTCAATGTGAACCAGTCAACTTGAGAGTGATTGACTTTGTCGATTGTTAGCTTCTATATTTCTTGTATACTATATAGGACTATTTCTTCTTCGTGAGTCTTTGACTCTTTGGGTTTTTTACGGCAATAAACAAAATGATTATTTGAATATTACATCTATCAACTAAATATAACACCAGGTTCAATCTAAAGAATTATTGACCTGCTATTTATCTTTTCGGAATCAGCCTCTGCAAACTCCCGCGTGGGCGAAGAATCTAAGTTGTTTGGAAGTTGTTTAAGAGTTGTTTCAGAATTGTGCCCAATTATCATGGGTACATTTTGAGTAGACTTCCACTTCCACCCATTTACATAAACTTCCCACGTCTTCACAAAGTTCCGTATTAATTTCAAAGTCTTCCATACATGTTGATCACAGAACTTTCACTTGGAACTTACCAAGATACTTTAAACCCATTCTTTTTGGACTTACTCTCCGAATCTTTCGCTGGTCCTTGTTTAATTTTTGATTTTAACCGTATATTCTCACATTGACTTTTATGTCACTATATGCTAATTATTTTATCTCTTTAAAAATCCCTTTTGCTTGGAATTCTTGAACCCTCCAGAACCATTGGTCATGGTGTACGCTACACTAGTATAAGCAGTGCTCTCAGCGTCATATACAGGCTCGTTGTCAAGAGCACCCGACTCGCTGTAGTGTAAGGTCACAGAACTAAAATTCTTGAACGGATCATTAGAATCTAATGTACCACTACGCTTCGAAGGAGGACTGAAATCCATACTTTCGACAGGCTTTTCGTACTTTTTACTAGACTTGGTTAGAACAGGAATCATCGGAGGCTGCTGGTGTCTCAACAATGCCCACTGGGTATTTTTGAAAAAAACATGGTTTTTGATATCGGAAGCACCAGTGCGAGACCCAAGCCGCTTGGCCTCGTCTTTAATCAAGAGCTTTTTAATTAAACTCTTACAATTCGACGAAATAGACTGCGTATCCAAAAACTTGACGTCTTTTTTCAACACGTTAGCAAACGTTTTCTTCCTATCGCTGCCTTTGAATGGAGTGGTTCCATACAACATTTCGTAGATAAAGATTCCTAGTGTCCACCAGTCAACAGCCGAAGTATGGCCCTTGCCTTTGATGACTTCAGGAGCAATATACTCTTCGGTTCCCACAAAAGAGTTGGTTCTAAAGCCGTCAATACATGCTTTGGTATCAAGAGAAAGACTTCCGCTGAGATTCAGCAGACTGGCGTTGGAGCTGCTCAAGTGGCCAGGCTTATTTACCAACATCTCTGGGTTTTTGGAGCTTTCGGACTGTTTGGACAAGTCGAAGTCACTCAACATAATGTGTCCTGACTGGTGCAACAAGATATTTTCGGGCTTTAAATCACGATAGATGAAGCCCATGAGATGGAGATATTCCAATGCAGCCGTCACTTCGGCCGCATAGAATTTGGCGTCATTTTCGGAAATCAGCTTGGTGTTACGCGTCTGAAGCGCTCTAAAGAACTCGCCTCCCATACAGTATTCCATACACAAGTACAAGTAGTCGTTGGACTGGAAAGAGTGGTACAATGTGACGATAAAAGGATGGTTGGAGGTGGCCAAAATCTCCTGTTCGGCCAAAGCACGCTTGATTTTGTTCCGTTCAATCATCTCTTTCTTGTTCAACACCTTCATGGCGTATAATTTGTTACTGGCTTTTTCTTTTACAAGATAAACTTTTCCCACATCACCTTTGCCAAGTAGTCTGATTTTTTCAAAACAGTCCTGGCTGACCTGGACGTCCATAATTTTGGTGGAAGCCGAAGAGTACATACGTTCTTGGGTATAAGTTCTTGGTCTTCCTGTGATTTTGAGCTCGCCGATATGTTTATTGATATCGAACACTTCTTCTTTGGCTTCCTCATTGGAGCTTTTGCTGGAAGATGGAAATGCTGACAGCGCCTTTGAGTTTTCGTTAAGCAAGCGATGGACCAAAGGTGCGGATGCTACTCTTCTGAGCGTTCTCTGAAGGCCAGAAGTACTCAGAAATGGCGATGCTGGTGGATTGAGATTCCCATGAGGAGCCAAAGAGTTCTTCTCGGCATAAGGGCTACCAGCGTCTTTAAATGGCGGATTCAACCCTTCAGACTTGTACGGTGACGAATCATAGCGAGAAAACGAATTGAACCTGTAAGAATTTGGCTTCTTTTCTGAATAGCCTATGGAGTCTTGGGGATCAAAAGCGGCTGTTGACTTGTTGGTTGGGGTTTTGGGAGGTACTTCAGTAGACCCTTCAGACTTTGGAGACTTTGGAGAGTCTGAACGTCTGAAGGATTCCTCGCCCGAGTCTACCTTTTGAAGCCTATCTTCATGAACTTTGGGCGGTCTCAAAACTCCATTATCATTAAGAGAAAAGACGGAATCGTTATGTCTAAGAGAAATTGACAAGTCATTATTGTTAGAATCAGCCATAGACTCCTCGTTAATGAACCGATTTGGCAGATTGTGCTGGCCATTTAAGTGGGGAGGAAGGCCCTGATGGGCAAAGTATAAGCTGGATGCAACCACTGGGCTTTCAGGGGTCTTAGTGCTTTGAGTAGGCGATTGTGCAGGGGAATGGGTGACGATATCAGGAAGTTTGACCCGATTTTTATGCGAGCTTTGGTTATAACTTCTCGGCGAAGTTGGGGATTTCGGCTCTTTGGACTCTTGTTTGGGAGTTAAACGAGGATTAGAGCCACTGCGGGCATGTGAATACGCAGAAACAGGACTGGACTGCGAACGCTTGCGATTGAGTGCAAATTTCTTGATTTTCGACTGGCTGTCTTCGTCATCTATGCTAAGAGGTGCCAAGGTATCGGCAGAAATATCGGTAGAATTCTTTGAATTTTCATTTGAATCTGGATCTTCATTTGAATTTTCATTCGAATTGTGCTGGTTGGATCCAGAAGAAGGAAAACGGAAGAAACTCTTGAGCTTCATGAGACCGGGCAGTTTCTTCTCTTCACCTACCTGAGATGAAGGCTGTTTTTTGTTAATGGTGCCGTTTGGTGTTTGAAAGCTCCATGTGGTGGTGCTGGCATCCGAAGATTCTGGTTCTGTCAGTGGAGTTGTTTGGTCTTTGACGTTGAAAAATTTCGATAGCGATATGGATCTGGATCTGGACGACGAGCTTTTGGACGAATCGGCGCCGGTTTCAGACCGAATAATGGGTGGAGCTTTGAGTTCGTTCCGGGTGGAGGCGGCTGTAGGACTGTTGAAAACCAAGCTATCGGAGTCGTCTTGGTTATGTCGTGGAGAGCTTGGTTCACCAGAAGACTGGAATATCGAAGAATAGAAACTGACCATTCTAAAATGAGGAGTTACCAAGGATAATATAAAATGTTTAGTAGCACCACTTGATTAGTGGTGAAGTATTGGTAAGTATTGATATGCAACAGGTTAACGTACGAAGCTCGCCTCGATCTGATGACGAACGTAGGGTGAAGTAGGGTGAGGGGGGTGTTCTTTTGGTGGTATTGGTGCTAGGATGTTATGCTGGGCAGTACAGACTCGAATAGGGGCAATAGCGCGAGGGTATAGGAAATGTGCTAGGTATTCAGCCACAAGTGCTCTGTCTTGCTAACACACCCAATGGAAAAGCGGGCCACTTGGCGGAGTGCTTACGTAAGGGGTCGCTGTTGGGGCCAAAGTTGGGGAGGGGGACCGCAAGGAAAGCCGCAAGGAGGCAGAAAGCAATGAGGCGGGCTGGGTTAGAAGCGCAGAGAATGCGTTGGAACAGGTAGAGAGTAGAAAGTGGAGGGATCTAAAGAGGATACGACGGTTGAACGTGGTATCCTGGCTCGAATATGTCTTGCTGGAACGGGTAACTACCCTTGGCCAGCCTACAGTTGACACATATCACTTGTGAGAGTTGTTCCGCGAAGCCTCGCTAACCGCCTGCAATCCAATCGAGAGTGTCTCGGGATTGCTCACGTGCAGGGCTGTTGCGAACTCCGCAGATAGGCTGCAAATGCCCGTAGTCTTAGTCAGGCACTAGTCTTAGAGTAAAGGACTACTCTCACTGATTGAGTGCCCGCTGAGTATATGACATACATTCATCCCTATTTACTTACAGGAGAGGTAAACAACGAGAAGAAATCTTAGATGAGCCTTGAGGCGTGCAGTGGCTTCGAGAAAAAGCTTGTCTCAGTTTTAGTCAGTCTGCAGTTTACGAGGATGGGTCCTGTCAATGGATAATCAATAGTAGGGTGCGTTTGTATGAGTATTTGTAGAGGTACTCGGACCACTATGGCCAGTTGCTCAGTAGTTCATCCAACCACTCTAAGGTGCATCCTCATACAATCGGTGAGGATTTTGCCTGAACTCGAAGAAAACTCGCATTTGTAGGCTTGCATAAACTCTTTTCGGTGCGACCCTGCTTGATTAGTCCATTTAAGATGCTCCTAACCGAACGCTCCTATTATACGAATGGATACAATAACATTCTGATTCACCCAAGCCTTCATCCTACTTGTCTGGGCCGTAGTCCTCTATTCAGGTGTTCTAGAAATGACTTTTGCCTTGTGGGCATATTTGGAATTAATATAAAATTTACACAAAAGTTGAAAAAAAGGACATGTTCCAGAAGAGTAAGCACAATTGAAGAAATATTCACTGGTTTGAGATGTTCAAAAAGAATAAGCACAGTTGAAGTTATATAACAGCTTCCTTGTGTCTTGGACTGGGGGAGGCGATTCTATGCCATCCCATAAAACCCGTCTTACTCTCATATAATAACTCTCGTCCAGATTCGGCTCATAACTGCTGAAAAGAATCTCATATCTGCAATGTGTCGGGTTATCTCGCAAATATCTTAAATAGGCACACAGAAATTCTCCCCAGAAGACGTGGTACTCGTTTCTAGTGGGTTGTTGATAAAGGTGTAGTTTCTCAAGAAAGCCAGGACTAAGTGGGCAACGACATAGTGAGCTGAAAACTCGATTCAGGTCGGGAAGAATGTCTAAGAAAAAGCACAATACACTACTCCAGTTGATAAAAGTACCTTTACCAGCTCTCGAATTGATTTCACTTATCATTTTCGACAAAAAATCAATCGGCCTACGTCGTTGCTTGAACTCTCTCTGCGCTCTCTCTTTCAACGCAAAATATTCACCCGTACCTGAAATTTCTACCTGAACTGCATCATACACTTCCCAATCGAACTCACCTTGTAAAAGTTTATTGAAGTCTGGTATGTCGCTGAAAAATTTCTTTAGGATGAGAGACTCTTCACAGCTTGACAAAAAAGTAGATACTTCACTCGTATGGAGGTATTCTTCGATAGCTATTTTCTTTATAGTCACAAAATCTTCGGCAGTTGGAGGGTTTGTAAATTTGAAGTTACTCAAGCATGGTTTGCCTTCACTTTCGTCAAGAATGTTTGAAACTATGGGAGCTTTAGCAGCCTCAACTGGCTTACCCATTACTTGAGCTATCTCTTTGAGTAAAACCGTAATGTCATTTAGCTTCTCAATGCACTCGTTTAGCTTCATATCAGTCTTTATCTCTTCCACAAGTACCTCAATCAACTCTTCTTCCGATTCGACATCGGTCGTCTCCAAATTGTCTACTTTGTTGAATAATTTTTGCTGCATCTTTCTGGTGATAGTTTATATCTTAGGATATACATGCCTTTAAGTATTGCGACCGAAAAACCCCTCAATCCTAACAATTTCTATTAGTAGAGACTAAGGGGCTATAAAACTCAGACTCATTGTCTTTCCTGAGCCTGGAATGCGTAAATGCTCACTACTAATTAAAGTTTATTGCACGTTCCCTAATAATTGCAGCCACTCTACAAATTTCGAATAAACCACCTCAATTCCTCATAATGTATTTTTCAATAAATAAAACCTTTCAAAATTATGGGGGTGTTTTGGTAATGTTGCCCATTGATTGATACCATGACATCTACACTATGGCTGATCTCTATTGCGCGAAATCAAATGATTTTGATGTCTACACATGACTATTTGGTTGCTCAGCCATAAGCCTCTAAGTACAGTCAAACTAAACCTTTTCTACCCGGTTTATCCTATCATTAAACTAATCAATCCTAACCTTATGTCATTTCTTGAATAAGAGCTCGACTTTTTGCAGCTGCACACGGGCTCAAAACCATTTTTCAGACATCTCATCTTAGAGAAACTCTCACTAGAGACTGATACTAGATAAGAAAAAGATTATGTTTTTGTATATTCTATCATTCTCTTCTTGTAGTCAGTTACATCATTTCTACATTTTTCGAAAATTTCATTTATAATGCAGAGTTGTTAGCCAACTCAGGTTGGTTGGTAAAATTATAAGCAGTAGAACGAAGTGAACATTCCAGACAAATTGGTCTGGCTATAAACCTAGACATATTTCGTACAGAATTGAGTACATGTCTCATTCTAACACAAGTGTGGGGGCAAAAGGAAGTTGGGGATGGAGTTTTTAATGTGGTAAACGTGGTGGCAGTTTTTGCACGTCATCTTACCTTCGATGATTTGGGTCTCTATCAATAATGTATGCAAATCTTTCAACACGGCCTGGCTGTCTTCCATTATAGGATCCAAGTCTTCAGGTTTGGTAGGAGGCAAAGAGTCATTTCCGAGATCTTTGGCAACTTGAATTATAGCGTTCCAGTCTAATCTTTCGAGCATATGACTTATGAATTCCGGCTTGTAGTCAGCTTCTTCTTGAACAAGCTGGCATTCTTCGTATTTTAAGGGAAAGGCATCTGGCGAGTTCTGGCACCCTTTGACTGCACAGGTGACGAAATTAGTGGTCAAAAACTTCATGTTGGTTACTTAGTATCTTCTTCGTGATGGGCATCTGTAGAAAATTTAAAGTCGTGTCACGTGAAAAGGATATAGTAGATACCTAAAAAGACGGCAGCCAGAGAACGAAAGTAGTCAAAGTAGTCAAAGTAGACAGTAAGCAGAAACAGCCAGGTCTTGGAGAGAAGAACTGACGAGTCAAGCTATCTAAATCAACTATTAAAATTATGGGTTGTTTAGTTAGCAAGGGACTACGAGGGTTAAAATGGGTTGCAAAAGAGTCTAATTTTGGCTGAGTACAGAGGTGCCACGCACGGTAAGAGCAACCTGAAAGAAGCGGGTAGTCAATATTCTATTCTATAACATAGCAAAGAAATAGTAGCTGTTTGCCCCCGTATGCGTGGTGGTTCTTGCATCGAGCGAGCATTTGACAGATTGGGTGCAAAAAGTGAGACTGCGACAGTAATAAAGTAACTACTTAGAACTCGTTAGTGAAACAGACGGGTACTGAGAGGATAAAAAAACTAGGTAATATGAGGTAATATGCCAGAGCGAATAATAGGTTGACAGAGTAGTGTTGGTAGTGTAGTACTTCCTGTTTGAGAGTAGAGGTTAGTTGGCGGTGGGGTGACATGTAGATAATTAACCAAGAGACATAATTATTCGAAATATTTGGCCACAACAAAGCATTTTTATACTGTACTAAAATCCATTTTATAGGCATCTACTGCCATACCATTGCCCTTTCTTCGACTACTTCCCGTATTGTGTGCCCACCATACCATGGCAGCATACTACTTTTTTGGTTTTTGCACGCCCTCACGGTGGCAACGAATTGAGAATAAATCCAACCTAATCAATAATGAACGACTAACATCATGTCGTTACAGAAACTCACTGCCGAATTATACCAACTTTACGGAGCAGGCAACCACACGCAATGCTTGAAATTGCTAGCTCCCGTAAAAATTGAGCTCATCAAGCACAAACTTCTTGTACCCTTGCCATCCAATACTGCCACCAACGACCAAATCAACGACTTGAAAATCGCCCAGAGAATCCTTGAAATTGGCGCATTGTCGTCGTTGCTCACCAACAACTACCAATCGTTTGAAAATTACTTCTCCCAATTGAGACCGTTCTACTCCAACCCCAAGATCTACTCCAAACAGGAAAACATCAACACCGACACCACCAAGATCATATCGTTATATTTGGTGTACTTGTTGTCACAAGGGTTGATTTCCAAGTTCCACATCGAATTGGAGACCATTTACAATTCCGACCAGTACAATACCGAAAAGGACAAGTACTTGAGTTTCCCCATCAACTTGGAGAGAAACTTGATGGAAGGCAACTACATCAAAATCTGGAAGTTGTTGATAGAGGAGAAAAACTTGCCATGCAAGGAATACAACCATTTCATAGACACGTTGATCAACGCCTTGAGGTTCGAAATCTCCAAGTCGTTGGAAAAGACCTACGACTCCATTCCCATTAGCAACTGCAAGAACTTGTTATATTTCCCACAAGAACAGTCCGATAGTGTATTTGAGGCCACTTTGAAGGAGCAATTTGAAGTTGACAACTGGAGAATCGAGGGGGGCGTGATTTACTTCAAGAAGAACGATCTTGATGCGGAGCAGATCGACGTCTCCACCACCGTAGTGAATGTATTGAACTATGCCGAGCAAATCGAATCTATCATCTAAACTATTGGTTGGTATTTTTATTCAAGAGAGGTATAAAAGCCCTTATATGCTACATCCAAATCATTCAAAAAGTCGGTGGTTTCTGACCCCGACAATTCCAGATCATCGCCCAAGTTGTTTAGTTTGATCAACCAATTGACCAACTTGGACTTTCCCTCGAAATCAATGACCTTGTGGCTTCCGCTCTCTATCAAGTCGTTGAGATTCACCACCAAATCACTCAAGAGTGGGTGCAACTGATCTTTAGTTTTGTAGTTTAATTTTAATGCATCCATGCAAGTGATGAAATTGCCGGTGATTTCCGCAATCATTCTTCCTGTGGCACCTGTAGAAGCCGCCGAGCCAGCTGGGCGACTTGAGCTTTCGACCTGAGTGCTTAAATGTTCGATAGTTGCTGGGATGCCTGCTTGGAGTCTTTTAACTGCTAGTGGACATTGAAGGTCGAATTTGACACAGAGTAATGCTAAGAAATTGGAAAAGTCGTCTTGTAATGTAGTGCCCAATAGTTTCTTGATAAAATCCACCGTGGCCGCATCTTCAATGAACCCTTTTAGTATGATCTGGTACTGGTTTATAAGCCTATATGTGGTGGAGGTGTACTTTTCCTTATTGGTTATGTAGTCTTTTAAAAAAGAGTTTTCGAGCATTTCGAGGGTTGGAAGGATGGAGTAGATTTCTGAGAGCGACGAGTAAACATTCTTGTGCAAAGATGATTTGAGGAGGGACGTTTTGGTCACCTCCTGTTGGAATTTGATGTGATTGCCCGAAGGTGTGAAGGAGGTAGTGGAGGTGGGGGCGTATGGGGGAGGTGAGTTGACAGACATGGTTAATAAAGCAATATGAGTATTCTAGCTATTGCTGTGATTTTAGTGTGTGGAAAAGAAGTATATAGTGGCCAGAAAGCAGAGATTCAGTTGTGATTAACAGATGATTTTCTTAGCGAGACGGAAAATAGGCTGCGAAGGCAGAAAGAGAAGGAAATGTACACGATGGTATAAGATGCTGAAAGACGATTTAGGCTTATATATGATGATCGTATGTGAAGGAATACTACACAAATAGTAGAGCTGATCAAGTAGACGTTCCAAGCAAGCTGTATAGGGGTGGGTGTTCTAGTTATAGAATTACCGAGTCTCGCACGGCGAGGGAAATTTAGCGGGAGAAGCATCGAGATGAGCACCTATGGCTCACAGCAGGCGTAGTCTAGCATGACTTCACAATGTTGCCAAGCTGATAACAATGTGGATAGCAATACAATTATATTCTTTTATTCCTTGACAAGCCTTCACTTTGCCGACTTTACAATTGTAGGATTTCGTTCTCTCCATTTATAGCTTTCTTGATCTCGTTACACCAGATATTCATGCCCATAAATATCTCAATAAAGAATTTTCGGGATGTTCAGAACCACAAAGAAAAGTTGCATAATAGAGTTGTATCGTTGTATCGTTGCGTCGTATTTAGTATATACAGTATTAACTGGTAGCATATGGTGTTGAAATGTCATCACAAGTTCTTGTATGAGCTTGTATGAGCTTGTAGTCGAGGTTTTGTTATGAAGTTGTGGTCATCGACAAGGTGTTTTTCATTGGGATTAGTGTTTTTCATTGGATTAGTGTTTTTCAATGGGAAAAGTATTTTGAGGTTAATCAATATACTGCACCAAAGTCCTGCCCTTCTTGCCAAAAGCATATTTATTATATCCCAACCTTACCCAGTCCTTAATATTGTGTCGATATAGTATTGGCGGCGGATTAAACCGATTCATCACACTAACCATAGCATCATAACTAGAACTAGTCACCAACTGGTGTATGATCTGCTTGCCAAATTTATTCCTGGAAATCTCACACTCCTTCATTATCCACTGCAAGAGATATTCACTACTAACGCGGTCATAAGGGCTTACGGTGATGGGAAGACGGATATCCAAGTCTTTGGCATGGCTCATTTTGGTCTTGAAAATGACCTCGTAACGCAACGAAAAGAGCCTTCCCAAGCTCGAAAAGCCTTGCGTATGAGTTAAAGGAATACCTTCGTCAGGCTGGTCAATCACCTTATTCTTCGATATGTTTATAGATTGGATAAGCTGGGTCTGGCCCTCTTCGTACTGGGGCTGTTCCTGGTAATACTGCTCCAGAGCATAGTCATAGTTTACACTAAACAACTGGAGATAGTCGTTTTCCACGGGGAATTTCAATCCAAACTCGCTGGAAAGCCCTTGTGAGGTGAGCACGCTACTTTCGCCCGTAAACTCGCGAGACTGGGTGAAGATCTTGTGCTCTTTCCGCGGAGGCAAGCCACCTTCGTGGCACTCAAGAATTTCTTTGATCTGAAGCGTGAGTTTGTTGAGCCTCATGCTTTTTTTAACTCTGTTGTGTAAAAAATTGGCCAGCACTTTGGAGTACAATACAAAGTCGTCTCGCGGACCCACCGACGAAACCGGCATCGACAAGTCCACCATGATCTGGCGGTCTGCCAGGATCTGTGACTCTACTATGGGTTCGTTGAACTGTCTATATAATGGTAATGTATCGTAGAGTTTTATGGCGACCGGAAAGCTTTCGATGAAAGTGAGCTCAGAGTCATACGAATCGCCACATGATATAATCACGCAGAGACTGTGAGTGGTCGAGGCTTTCCAGTGAGGAAACAGGCCTGATGCTGTGATGTCTTTGGGAAGAGGAATAAGTACGGGGATATCTAGGCCAAGTAAAGTCTTGTGAAACTCGCCGACGGGAGGCCGATAAGCAAACGGATCTTCGTATAGTTTGTACTCTCGCAGTGTTTCTGTTGAGCCTATAGTGGAAGGAACCGATACTTTCTGGGTTGTTCTTAGTTCTATGCCCACCGAGCGTATTTTGAACGGATTGCCTGCCACAGGGCGAATCTCCACCACTGTTTCTATACGAGGCTAGATCGTTAGTAATGCAGGGAAGTGAGTATATAAGTTACTTACTATGCTGCGGGGTACTCCAGGACATCCTCGCACTATGGTGGAGCCAGAAGCTCGAAGGCTAGCTGTCACCAGCGGCACTGCTTTTGGCGGTGTCATGGTGGTGTGAACTCTTGTGCACTGCCTGGGGAAAGCACAAGATGACTGTTTGAGACGCGCTAACCACTGGAGGGCCAGCCACGTGACACAGCCCTCATTAGAGTATGCCCGGTATGATGGCGTACTTTAGGCTGAACTCGGGGTATTTGGCCTTGTAGTAGCGGTGGGTGTCTAACGAGCTGATGGATAAGTTGACCAGGACAAATACAAGGCATGCAGCGAAGCAAAGCGGGACCCAGCGACACCCGCCTGCCGTGGCCGCGAAAATAAAGAGCACTGCGTAGAGCTGGATTTCGCACCAGTAGTGCGGTGACGAGACGGTGGAAAAGGCAGGAAGCGAGTATTTTTTAAGCGACGCCAAGTGCGCGTGGTGGCCATACTGGCGAAAAGACACCACCAAAAATACCGCCACGAGGGTCCAGTCTAGGGCGGTGGTGTGGGAAACCCATGCTAGTGCCAGTGACAGCTTCGGCGCGGTGTGTGCCAAGGACGATGCGCACGCTATACTGACTAAGGTATAATGGCCCACGCCCACGAAGTAGTGAAGGATATTAATAGTCGACGTGGGCGAGAACTTGGACACGTAGAGACACTCGTACGACCGACGCAAGCCCTGCACCCAAAGTAGATGGTGAATTATGTTGAAGTTCTTGTACGCAGTGGGATTGTGCAGCTCCGAGCGCGGAAGAAAACTGGCAGCCTGTATAATCGCACAGTAAGCAAACAACAAATAGTAGAAGTGAGCAAAGTAGGATTTGGGCACTGTCAATGTAAAGATCGAATTGACTAGGTTTGTGAGCCTGCCACGAGCCGGTCTCTTAAGACGTACGTTTTTGCCATATAGCGAAAGCGAGTTTAACGGTGTAAACCATTTGACGATTAAGACGGCCACTGTGCTGGCCACGTACGCGCCAAACACACCCTTAAGCACCAATATCCAGTCCATGTAGAGTTGATGGACCATGGTGTCAAGGTAATTTGATAGCATTCGAAGTCTATCACGTGCGCCAATACCGGGCTGCGCTGCTTCTGCCAGGGAGAGCAACAGCGATGCGGGTCCCGCGTTCCTAGAAGTTCCCCGGGCTGCGACCGCGCGAGTCACGCCAGTCTTGACTCATCGCTAACTCTTTCCAGCCAAAAACAACAAATCAGGCCTGCATACGTCTCTATCTGGACACGAGCCCGCGCTCTGACTCACAAATTTTTCACTCATATAAAACCGATACCGAATTTCTCATCTACAACAGTCAGCAGAATAGTCAGTCATCATGTGTGGGATCTATGCAGCATTCAAACAGCCCGAAGTGGAGCAGTTCAAGGCCAAAGCCTTGCAAAACGCAAAAAGAATCAGACACCGTGGTCCAGACTGGAGCGGTAACGTCATCCAAAACTCCACCATTTTGGCCCATGAAAGATTAGCTATTGTTGGCTTAGACTCCGGTGCCCAACCAATCACTTCTCCTGACGAAAGATATATCTTGGCCGTCAACGGTGAGATTTACAACCACATCAACTTGAGACAGGAGTTTGCATCCTACCCATACAAGTCGTTGTCAGACTGTGAGCCCATCATCCCGGTTTTTCAAAAATACGATGTCGACGCACCAAAATATTTGGACGGAATGTTCGCATGGGTTTTGTACGACAAAGACAACGACAGAATTGTCGCAGCCAGAGACCCTATTGGGATCACCACCTTATACATGGGTAAGAGCTCCAAGACACCAGAAACCAGATACTTTGCTTCTGAACTCAAATGTTTGATAGACGAGTGTGACGAGATCATCGCTTTCCCTCCAGGTCATGTGTACGATTCCAACACCGATAAGTTGGAAAGATACTTCACTCCTTCGTGGTGGGACGCCTCCAAGGTTCCTCAGGCCAAGGTCGACTACAAGGCTATTAGAGAGTCTTTGGAATTGGCCGTCAGAAAGAGATTGATGGCCGAGGTTCCCTACGGTGTGTTGTTGTCTGGAGGTTTGGACTCATCTTTGATCGCGTCGATCGCTTCGCGCGAAGCCAAGCGCGTGGCCGTGCACAAAGAGGGGGTGGATGCGAACAAAGAATTGTCAGGTGTTGATGCGTCTGGATCGTTGCACTCGAGTGGTTGGAACCAAATCCACTCGTTCGCGATCGGATTACCCAACGCACCAGATTTGATTGCTGCCGAAAAAGTGGCCCACTTCATCGGTACCATCCACCACTCTCACACCTTCACTTTAGATGAAGGTTTGGATGCTTTAGACGATGTCATCTACCACTTGGAAACCTACGATGTCACCACCATCAGAGCATCTACCCCTATGTACTTGTTGTCCAGAAAGATCAAGGCCCAAGGTGTGAAGATGGTGTTGTCTGGTGAAGGTTCTGACGAAATTTTCGGCGGCTACCTTTATTTCGCAAACGCGCCTTCCGCCACCGAGTTCCACGAGGAGTGCGTCAAGAGAGTCAAGAACTTGCACTACGCCGACTGTTTGAGAGCCAACAAGAGTACTATGGCGTGGGGTTTGGAGGCCAGAGTGCCTTTCTTGGACAAGGGCTTCTTGGAAACGTGTATGAACATCAGCCCAGAAGAGAAGTTGATCAAGCCTGCCGAGGGTAGAATAGAAAAGTACATTTTGAGAAAGGCTTTCGATACTTCTGACGATCCTTCTGCCGAGCCATACTTGCCACAAGAAATCTTGTGGAGACAAAAGGAACAGTTCAGTGACGGTGTAGGATACTCGTGGATCGACGGTTTGAAGGACGCAGCCGAACTTGCGGTGACTGATGAACAGATGAAGAACCCTAAGCCTGAATGGGGCGACGATATTCCTACTACCAAGGAAGCCTACTGGTACAGATGCAAGTTTGATGCTATGTTCAACGGCTCCAAGAGTGCTGCCTCCACTGTGATGAGATGGGTGCCAAAGGCCGAATGGGGATGCCACGCTGATCCTTCAGGAAGATACGCCACCACTCACGACCACAAGGTATAATGTACATATAGAATAGAAGTAATACACCTACATTTTCAAAACTAACAAAAAACTATACACAAACCAATTATAAAACTATTACTTTAGCAGCTCTACCATCCTCAATCTCTCGATTTCAGCTATTTTTAACCAGATTTAACCTACTTGTAGTTGTATATTTAAAGCCCGCGCGAAATTTGCAACCTTCAAATTCGCACCAGTTTTGCAGCCTCTCTCACCAAATATACAGTGAAATTGCAACCATTTACAGCTTAATGTTCAAATGCGTTATTTTATTAAAATTACTAGCAAAATGTGGAGTTCGTTTAATCAATTTTTGGTTTTTATTGGTCATAATCCTATTTAGTCATTTGTTTGTAAAAACTTGAGGAGCTCTTGGTGATCTCTTTCGTACCAACTAATCTTAATTTTGATATCGTCCAACGCCTGGTTAAACCCTCTTTCGAATCCATGGGTATCTTTGCCCTTGAAGAACTGGGTAATTTCATCCAATTTTTCGGTGCTCTGATAGTTGGCCAATGTGCTTTTGATAAATCTATCGAGTACCACCATATTGCTAGATAAGTTCTTGTAAATCTCGCCGTAGTTGGCAGACACAAATTGCCAGAGCTGGTTTTTGGTGGTACGGTTGACCGATAACGGTACTGCCAAGAAATGGGTGTTCATGCTTTGAACTACGTCTGTGTTGGTGATCAAGGAAATGATTTCTTTGGCCAACTCGGGATTGGTGACAGTACCCAAGCTTCCAAGAGTGACCTCGGCAGCATCAAGCGATGATGGCTCTGTCACTTCTTTCAATATGAACTCATACTGTGTGCGAGAAAACTGGGGTGAAGATACTACGGAATTAAACACAAACGACCGGATGGATGCATCGCCTACTTTACCTTCCTTAACCCATTGGTCAAACGTTTCAAAGGCGTATTCTTGGACTTCTTTGATGCCAAGAACCGAGACATGTTCCAAAATGTTCTTTCTCAATTGAACACCCACGAAATCTTGCTTGTCGGCCTTTCCAGATCTGAGAAGATCGATGATTTTTATGGCTTGCTTTAGGTATATAGATTTCTTGAAGCTGATCAATTCAGTAGTCAATTCGTCGTCGCCTTCCACTGAAAAGGCGTTCGTCAATTGATTCAACCTGACTCCTAATTCCAACCACGTAACATAATCGTTGTCCAACTCAGGGGTTTGGGCAATAATCTTGGCCAATTTTAACAAGGACGTGGACGAACTGATGCCCGAAACAGCAATAGATGCAACATCGGCAATCAAACCCACCCGGTCCTTCGAAGACATCTTCGTTATGTATGGCAAGATATTCTTCTCCAAGATCTTGCTGGAATAATTTACACGATAAGCACCAGAAGTGTTCTTGTTGAACTTGAAGAAATCGTTGGATAATGGGAAGTTGTCTACAATTAAGGTTTCGGATTCGAAAGAGTCTACTGAAAGTTCACGAAGCGAGGTGGAATCGGTAGAGATATTCAAAGGAATCCACCATTTGGTTTCGTTTTCTTCAGGCTTGACATCTCCACCGTTCAAAAACCTAGCTTGGGTTAACACCAAACTATTGGATGCCTCGTCGATGTCCACGTTAATTATTGGATATCCTACCTTTTTGATCCAAGCATCCATAAGTTGGCCCAATGGCTTGCCAGATACATCACTGATAGCACCCCACAAATCACTAGACGATGCGTTTCCATACTTGTTGGCATTCAAATACTTGGCCACTCCTTTCAAGAAGATTTCAGTGCCCAAATAGTTGGATATCATATGGATTACAGAGGCACCTTTAAAGTACGAAATAGCATCGAACAACTGGTCAATATCCAAAGCATCAATGACTGGCACTTCTATAGGATGAGAGTTTCTCAAGCCATCAAGGGTGAGTGCCTGTTGAACTGCTTCAGATACAAACCCACTGAATACGTCCCATTCAGGGAATAAGTAGTCTACGGCATACCAGCCAACCCAAGTAGCAAACCCTTCGTTTAACCACAACTCGTCCCACCATTTCATCGTAACCAAGTTACCAAACCACTGGTGGGCCAATTCATGGGCAATTACATAGGCGACATTCTGTTTATACGCCGGATCAGAGTCCTCCTCCGAAAACAATAATGCTGTGGATCTATAGGTAATAAGACCCCAGTTTTCCATAGCATTGTGAGAGAAGGCGTGGACGGCAATCAAGTCGAGTTTAGGAAGCGGATACTTGACTTCAAACACTTTGGAGAAGTAGTCCAAGATCTTGGGAGCGATTTCTGATGCCAACTGGGCATCTTTAAGATATCCTCCTTTGGTGGTATAAATTCTCACTGGAATGGGTTTGTCGTCTATCTTTGTTTCCTCGGTAAACGACTCTATATACTCGAAATCTCCACAGGCCCATGCCAACAAGTAGGTGGACATGACGGGAGTTGTTTCAAACACAACCTTCTTCAAGTCTCCTTCCTCAGTCGAGCTCTTAACTGGGGTGTTACTTAAAGCGGTCCAATCGTTTCTGAGTTGGATATCTACATCAAAAGTGGCTTTTTCGCTTGGTTCATCGAAACAAGGAAATGCTCTTCTTGCATCCGTAGCTTCGAATTGCGTTGACACCATTTGCTTTTCTACACCGTTCTCGACATAAGAAGACTTGTAGAAACCAGCCATGTTGGTCTGGATAACCCCCTCGTACTCGACAATAGCTTTGATGGTGGGCCCATTGACTGGGGCCGAGAGTTTGGCAACAAAAAACTCTTTTTCCTTAAAGTGCTCGATCTCCACAACGGTGATTTTGTCTTGTTCACCATCTTCAGTTTCAATGGTTACTTTGCCAATACTCAAGTCGCGGTAGTTCAAGTGCAATTCATCGGTCTGTTCCGCCACCTTCAAGTGTATAACTACGCGACCTTTAAAGGAGTTTTGCTCGAGATCGATATCGGAAATCGACACTTCGTAGTGATGAGGTTTCAAGTTATGAGGCAATGACTCATAGTAGGGTTTTTCTTCGGCATTGGGTACTTTTGCACAACACATCTTGGTAAAAGAATGCAGTTGACAAAAAAGTAAAACGGCTCCAAATTTGATGTTCCGAAAACATTTGGCCGCAAAAGCCGCACGAGCCATGGGATCGGAAACACGCCGCAACAGGGCCGTAAAAGAGGCTAGGCTCCAGGCTTACTACGCACCCAGTTGGTGGCTTAGAGTGCTACATACTCACTGTATATGGAAATATCAAGGAGTTTACCAATAGGGTGAAAGCTTAATGACCGCACGGTGTTCGGTGCGGAGTAAAACAGCGTTGATCAACGATAGGCCGTTGCCGCACGTGAGCCCGAATCCCGTTGCTGTGGAGACAACTCAAGCACAATGGCTCGGAATCCACTGTCATTTAGGTTTGGAGACTTGACTGGTACGTACTCTATCGCTGGTCTGCCCTTTGCGTTAGTTGTCACCTTACTTTCTCCCTAATTTCTCACTAATTGACTCACGCTTTCTCTATTACTCACAGGCGTCTCGCACTCTCACTAGGTTCTCACTGATATTCTCTCCAATTTCTCACTAGGTTCTCACTAGGTTCTCATATCTCGTCTTTCCTCCTCCACATACTGTAACAATTACACTTACTTCTACATGTGAAATACCACTACTTATCTATATAAAGTTTGCCCAATTTTACATGCGTTACCAGCCTATCAGTGTCTCCCCCACCTTTCTCACTGATATTCTCTCCAATTTCACTAACTTTCGCCGACGTTTCGCGCATTCCCTCCAACTTTTTCAACATTAAATTGTTTCGACTAACCGTGTTTGTTCATCTCTTCAAGTCTTTTATATTACATGTATACTACATATTAGTTTCTACGCTTGCCCTTGTTTTTGAACTTTTTGACCTTGTTGTGCTTGTGGAACTTCTTCTTTCCATTGCCCAAACTGGTGTCAACCAAACCGATTTCTCTTGCCAAACTGGTTCCAAGCTCAACACCGAACTTTTCTACCCTGGCCAAATCCTTTCTGGCAGCTTCTGCGCCAGCCTCGTCTCCGAACTTTTCAGCTCTCAGAACTTTCTTTTTCAACAATTCAACTGCCAATTGCTTTCTCTCTTCGGGACTCAACACTTTAGGTTCTTCTTTAGGCTCAGGTGGAATTACTGTGAGCTCGCTGTCTTTTTTAGGCTCACTTTCGCTTTCGGCTGGCGCTTCATCTACCTTTGGTTCTTCCTCTTTTGGTGCTTCTTCAGCCTTGATTTCTTCACCTTCAACTGGAAGCAACTCGTCCTGTGCCGGTCCATTGGCTTCAGTTAACCTTTGAACGAGGTCAGCCTTTTTTCCATCGGTCGACAAACCTTTGCTTTTCAACAACTCCTTCAATTGTGCTACTGTTTGTTTGTCGTAGTCACTCATTTTGGTGTATAGCTACTCTTGTAGAAGTCGAATTGTTGTTGACGGACGTGCTGCTCACGTGGGGATAGAGTCACGTGGAACATGGAATACTGTGAAAACACTAGCATAGATAGCACAGTGATAACTCTCAAAATGCTTCTCCGACAAGGAAAAATTCGACTGATTAGAAGAATATTTTCTGCAGTATTTGCTATGTTTAGGGCAGTTACTTGTGTGTACAATTACTGGAAATTGCTTATATGTTTCGCAAGTCAAGAATAATTCGGTTGCTTGCTCACGTGATACGGCTCGGCTCTCGATCCTGGCGTCGATAAACCCACCATAAGAGGCCCAAAAGGTGCCAGGACTTAAAGTAAATACTCTCACTAGCTCCCAGACACGTTCTAAACCCCTCACTACTCTCCCTGGCGATGGGTTTGTTGTTTCTTCTGAGGCTATATGGTGGTGACCTAGGTGGCCGGAAGTCGCAACTTCACGTGCATGAGCTACCCACCACCGGAACTCACATATCTACCTAAAGTCATCAACATACCGATCAAAATAACCAGGATGAAAGCAAGATAAACACAAGGCACAGTCAGGCACAGTCATTGATATTATCAATTGTGGTGTCATTCAAAAGATATGGAAGGTTCTCACAAAATTGTAGCGAGAAACGTCCTAAAATATTTTTTAAAGAGTACTTGTCTTACAAATAGATAGAATGTGTAGCACATAGCATAAGTAAAATTAGGATTGGAGAGGAAGAAGCGTACAACATCTAGTACAATTATCTCAAGTAGTAATACATACACTTGCCTTTTACTTGTGCTTGTTCTAACTTTTTCTTTTTGTAAATAGGCTGCAAAATGTACTGAGATATTCCCAAAGTTAGTACGGATTGAGCTCAAGCACATAGAGGCAATTAACTGACTAATTCTCTTTTTGTCTTAGACCGACTTTGTTAAAAATCTTTGTTGGTCGCGCTATATTTACCTTCTAGACCGTCGCAGTTAATAATCTTCGATTGTCGCATTATATTTTTCCCTTCTAGATCGTCTTTGTTAATAATCGCATTACCCGCGATTTATCAGCATCGGGCTTTAGAACGCTGCAGCGAGCAAAAAAATAATGGCTGCGAAAAGTATAAATGCCTACGAATCTGTTGCTTTCTAGTTAGTTATTTCATTAACAAACAAAACATTCACTACTAAAACAACTAACTCACAAACACTTAAAATGGTCGCCACTATTCAACAACAAGCTCCAGCCTTCAAGAAAACCGCCGTTGTCGACGGTGTCTTCGAACAAGTCTCTTTGGAACAATACAAGGGAAAATGGGTTCTTTTGGCATTCATTCCATTGGCTTTCACATTTGTGTGTCCCACTGAGATCATTGCCTATTCCGAAGCCGCCAAGAAGTTTGCTGGTAAGAACGCTCAAGTGTTGTTTGCTTCCACCGATTCCGAATACTCCTTGTTGGCCTGGACCAACGTCGCCAGAAAGGATGGTGGTTTAGGACCAGTTGACATCCCATTGTTGGCTGACACCAACCACTCGTTATCCAAGGACTACGGTGTCTTATTGGAAGATGACGGTATCGCCTTGAGAGGTATCTTTTTAATTGATCCAAAGGGTGTCTTGAGACAAATCACCATCAACGACTTGCCAGTTGGTAGATCTGTTGAAGAATCCTTGAGATTGTTGGAAGCATTCCAATTTGTTGAAGAGCACGGTGAAGTATGTCCAGCCAACTGGCAACCAGGTTCTGAAACCATCAAGCCTGACAACTCCAAGGAATACTTTGAGAAGGTCAACAAGTAAGTGCTAATCGGATGTAAGAGAGTTACATAGAGCAGTGACAGCCCGACTAATATATGAATTTAATCAATCCTATTTCAGTAAAACACCAATTTTTGCATCACTCTAGAGTATGATTGCAGATAGAACACGCCAAAATGTAGCTAAAACATTCACTGTGAAAAGTGGAAGAAGTAGTTCTTTACGAATGCTAGGATATTCAATATACTTTAAGAGTTTTGGGAAATAGTGATGGAGTTTATGCAATGAGTGTTAGTTCGTGGGCTCGACAAATTCTAATTCATAGTTACTTATTTTTATTTATTAATACAATCAAGAAATATACTACTCCGACATCTCCTCGTCCTCGTCCTGCTCTCCCACAAACGTCAAGACCTCGCCGTTATCAACCCTGTGCCAAGCATTCAATACTTCGTACTCAGTAATACAGTCATCAAACTGCTCGATAGTGTAACCCTTGGCGATAATTCTGTCTCTGATCTCGTCCATCCGCACCGGTTTGGCGTTTCTAGAGCCGTTTTCACGGGCAATATCTCTGATGATACTATAGATCTTTGACGTAGAACTCTCGTCTTCCATGGATCTGTCGGTCTCTACTTGTAAAGAAGACTTTGAGACCTGGATAAGTCTCAATGCTTCGTCCACATCTTCAAAAGTCACCGTATTGTCGAACCTCAATCTGGCCGAAGCCTGCGACATACGGAGAATACCCAATAACGTTCTAGGCGTAATATGACTGAATTTCTTGACCGAGCCTTCGTTTCTATGCGATTCCTTTCTCATATTAATATACTGCTGTACAACGTAGTCACCCACGTCTTTGGGAACAATGGGTCTAAAAGATCTTGCCTTCGAAACGTACTCTCTAATGGTAGCCGAGTCCAAAGGCTCAAAGTCCATGACCGGTTGTTTGTTGTGCATGTGCACATAGGTGACGTGGTTGGCCAATCTTTCGTCATGCTCGCGAGAAGAATGGTCCAAAATCAAGTACATTACGTCGAATCTCGACATCAAGGCGGCTGGAAGGTTAATGTTCTCATGAGGTGACAAATGGGGATTGTAACGGCCATAAAGAGGGTTGGCAGCTGCCAAAATGGAGGTTCTGGCATTGAGAGTAGTGGTGATTCCGGCCTTGGAAATGGATATGGTCTGTTGTTCCATGACTTCGTGGATGGCCGTACGATCAGATTCATCCATTTTATCGAACTCATCGATGCAACAAATACCGTTATCTGCCAACACCAAAGCACCGCCTTCAAGGACCATTTCGTCAGTTATGGGGTCTCTCATCACCGCAGCTGTCAAACCAACGCCAGACGATCCTCTACCTGTAGTATAAATGGACCTAGGCGCGATTTTTCCAATGGCTTTCAACAATTGTGATTTGGCTACACCGGGATCTCCCATAAGACAAACGTTGATGTCACCTCTGATCTTCAAACCATCGCCGATTTCCTTGGTTACACCTCCACAGAGCAAAAGCAATAGAATTTTCTTGATATCTAAATGGCCGAAAATTTCAGGCGCAATTGACTTGGCCAACTTGTTGTAAACGTCGCCTTCGTCCTTTAATCTTTGGATCTTTTCTTCGGCTTCAGCAGAGATTTTACTGCTATCGTACTGTTTTTTGTGCTGCTTGATATACTGCGCTTCAAGGTACGTTTCGGTCAATAATCCAGCTTTGAGAGCCCGGAATCCAGTATAAGGCGACGGCATAAAGATCCCGGAGATGTCCACAGTGTCCCCTGGATTCAACGATCTCACCAAGTCGCCGTTGACATGAACAGTAAGAGATCTTGGAATATGGCCCACAGGCACCTGGTTGCTCAACTCCTGGATCTTAACTTCCTGGAAGCTGGAGAACTTGGACGCACGGGTCGACATAAACAACTGACCCTTGTTATTATCGGTCTTACAAGCTGGAGCAGTACACTCAGTCAAGGGAGTAAACACCTTGGAGTTGACCTCTTGGAACAATTCGTACCCACACTTGTCACACGTGTAAGCGTTGACAAGCACACTGGGCTTGACGTCACTGACTCTGGTGACTATTCCTTGCACCGTGATAAAGTTTCCCACATGACTGCCGCGAATCTCACGGACACTAAGAGTCTTGGTATTGCCAGACAAAGGCTTGAAGTATAGACAGTATCTCCTAGTTAATTTCGAAGGAAAGAGGTTGTCGGATTCGTCCACACGAACCTGTGAGTCCTGTTGTGTTCCAGGGTTGTCAAACCCGTCTCTCAAGTTGTTATACTCCTCTACGTGTTCCTGCTGTAATCTCAAATTACGAAGCTTTCTCTGGTGCAAAATCACATCTAGCACATCGTCCTTGTAACTGATCTCCTTAGTGGGCTCCGGCACAAGCTCGTCAATCACAGAACTAAATAATTCGATATAACGATGGGTGTTTTTGAGGATAGCAGAGATCAACTGTTTGGACGTTTCTACCGATTGAGAAGGTCCACCAAACGAGTTTTGCTGGTATCTGTTAAGATCGTCTAGCTCAATGTATATAGTGCTGACTTCTCGGTTGGCTACTTTCTGCAAAAGGCGCAAGTACTTGAACCCAGCAGCCAGCTCGCCGAACTCGTCGGTGTCCATTTCGTCCACACTGGACTCTTTGTAGGAAGTCAAGAAATCCTTGATGATGGTCTTGACTTCCCCATAGTTGATGTTCATCTGAATCGATGGTAATACCGTGGTAGCGGACATGGTGATTAGCCTAGATGAGTGGTAGAAAAGATGATAATTTGAAACTTTTCGACGCGTTATACTGGACGGTCACGTGGAGATTGACCAGCGATGCGCGTACACGAACACCACCAACTGCCCTGCCAGAGAGAAAGGGGAAAGGACTACTGGTTGTATATGGTGCCAGAACGAAGAGCGGTTGTAGAGTTGCGTAGCGCATCTTTCATTCTAAACCATAATGGACCTTTTTACCTCGATGGCCTCGTCTTAATGGTCTGACAAGTTTTCAAAAAAAAAAGCCTATTTGGGAAATAATATTAGGCATCAAACTTTCTATACCTGATAACCTGTTACCCAAGAGATGTAGCTATTGTAGACTTCTCTTACATCAGTATACTTATGCGTAATCAATATAATGCTATTGGGTCGTGTTCTTACTCTCTCGCTGTCAATACTTCATTGCCTCGCTGTCTGTACTCTAATTGCTTGCTGTAGCTAATTTTTCCTAATTGGGTTAAATACGTCGCATGAAAATGGCTGCAACTTGAGATAACAAATTATTTATATGATCTACCAACCCGGTAAAATAAAACATAAGCATGTATAGCAGAATAACTCATTCTTTGAGTGTATACACCATGACTCATAAAAGGTTTTGTAAATTATACACACTGAGTATACATTACCTATGATCTCTTCCCTGTAATGGAGGAACTGCATGGACATCTACCATAGGTACATAAACTAGCTTAGTATTCTAGTTATTTCATAATAGGTATTATACTTGTATACACTAAATCCCTTGGCTACTAAAGCCGATATAGGGGTACTCAGTAGAATGGGGACAGCCACTCTATTGAGTATCGAGATATTCAAGGAGGGATGGAAAATTGAGCTCTTTGTAGCACTCTGTATGTAAGCAAAGACTTCTGTTTTTTCCTAGTTTTAATTTCAAGAAACTCTCTAAATAAGTACTTCAAGAACAGCACATTACATGAATAAATGAAGGTTTCTAGGTTTTTGTTAAAGTATATTGAAAACAATGTATATAGAGAACAAATAGACCAGCTATTAAAAATGCACCAATATAAATATCACCTCAATAACCATAGTCTTAAATATGAGGGTTGCACAGAGTTATATAGACCTGAGATCTACCAACGCAAAGGCCGCCAGTCTCTCCTCGTCATTGATATCAATGGTGCCATTACCAGCATTAGCATTCATTGAAGATCTACGAGAATGAGATCTGTAGCGGGGGTGGCCCGGTCTAGTGGGCGACCTCGGAGTTCTACTTTTCATCTTAGACTGTTGGCTACGACGAAGAGATTCGGCGCCAATTGTGGCCCAGTCTTCTTCGTCGGTGTCGCTTTGGTTACGGTATTGGTGGGAAACAGCCAGGTCCAGCACAGCCGGGTTGGCAACATACTCGTTCTCGTAAGTCTTGTTCAACAAGTTTGCGATCTTTGGGGAATTGGAGGGTTGGGTGAGTTGTTGGGCCAGCAAAGTAGGCGTTTGGGGCACATTGGATTTCGGCACAGACGAAGAGAGAAGGGTGGATCTGATATGGGATTCGTTGAACGACGATTTTCTTCTTCCTGAAGAAACATTCATAGTGACTGCTATGCTTTCAGGACTGGTGACAGATGCAGACGAAGCGTGGTGGATATAGTTTCCGTTGCCGTTCCACGAGTTCACGGGCGAAACAGCACTCAATACCGAGTTTGCAGCCAGTGCCGACGAGTAGTATTGTGGTGCCTGTGAGGGCGGAGAATTGATGGAAACGCTCGAGTTTTTCGACGAAGACATGATGTAGTTGTCCAAGTTTTCCAACGAATCAAGTCTGGAACGGTTGAATATTTGGTGTCTGTAGTTGTTTGGGATCTTGGAAATGTTGCTGTTGGCAGCAGAAGACGACGACTTTCTTCTTCTGAAAGCGGCAGGCCCAGAATTGGAAGGGTCAGTTGTACAAGCAGGGGGAGGACTGAATTTAAGAGGAACTCTATTGGCAAATTTGATAGGAGGCGACCTCTTGAACTTGTTAATCGAGTCATCATGGTCAAAGGCAAAAAGCTCGTCTTCTTCTTCTTCTTCGTCTTCACTCGCACTTTCTTCTTCCTCCATCTCCAAATCGTCGTCCTCACTATCGCTAGCAATAGCATTGGTATCTGGTTCTACAGGTAACTTTACGTGATGTAAACTGGTTTTAGTGTTTGTGATCGATTCCCTTCTCTTTGCACCAGACTTTTTGGCCCAGCCAAGCTTGGATTGGCTTTTCAAGTCATTAACACTAACTTTGTCGTCATTTTCACCTGAGTGGTTGGCATTGGGTCCTTCAGACCCCTCGGTGACAATAAAGTCGCTATCCAACTTTCTTACGGCCCATTGGCCCCAGCCGACCTTTTCAAACACCACGTTGTTCGACGTGTCAGTTTGTTCCATGGCGGCCATTATAAGTCTTCTTTGCTTGGAAAGCGACAAAAACTCGAAGCTGGGCACTTCCAAAGCTAGTTGGCTCGTGATATGTCTAATTGGTAAGGGACCTTTGCGTATCAATAAGTTGGCGAGTCTGGTGGGGGTGATTTTGGAGGCCACCAGTATTCCTTCGGGAGACGACGTGGAAAGAAGCTTTTTCGAAGGTTTGGCGCCATTCAAAGTGTCTTTTGCAGAATTGGTGTGTTGCATGGTTGCCACGTTTGGGCCCGTGTTGGTGTCGGGCGCGTCGGAGTCGGCGGCGGCGGCAGTTTGCCAGTGAGTAGTCATTTCAAAAAATAAACACGAAGCAGAATACTACTATCTTGAAGTAAGGCGTTGTTTGATAATTTGTTCTTGTGGGTTTGAAATGTTGGGGTATTGGGGTGGGTGTTTATATCTGAAATATTTCAGTCAGGTTTATTTTTAATTGAGTCACGGTCACGTTGTGAAACGGTCACGTTAAGCCAGAAAAGCAACGAATGGCGTATGATGTCTCACAATAGCGGGGACAATTGCTGGCCGATTAGGAAAATGAGGAACGCACTGGTCTTTTTTGGGTTTGGCACAGTTGCTAATTGGCTGTATCGGGCAGTGGGGTAGTCTCGGATGTATCGAGGGTCCAAGGGTTTTGTGCAATCCTTGAAATTTGTCCGAGGAGAATACCAGTGTAACACGGGCTTGGCAGTTGCTGTTTAAGAGAACCAGCTAATGTAGAGTGTGTAGTTTGTAGAGTGTGTAGTTTGTAGAGTGTGTAGTTTGTAGAGTGTGCAGTTTGTAGGTGTGTAATGTGTTTTGGGTGTTTCGGGTGTTTTGTGGTTCGGGTATTTTATAACGGTTCCCGCGGTTGTGCCTTGAGGAATGCAATTAGCCAGATTGGGATGAGATTAGGAAAGATAAAATAATTGTTGAAAAATGAAAAGTTGACAAGGTCGGTCAATATATATATTCTTGTATAGACTGTTGCAAACCCACCATGTATGGGGGATAAAATGCAACTGATTTATTGTAGTCAGGTAGTCGCAGTGAGGTGGAATGTTACATGATCAATAAGGCTTATCAAGCGTAATATTTTTTCGTTTCGTCTTGGTAGTTAAGGGATTGAACAATAGAAACTAACACTTCAGCCATTGCAGCTTTACGCAATATAGTACATAATCCTCGGCGAGGCTACAGACCACCGACCAGGGGGGCGTGCTATACTTCAATCACGGAAATGCACTCTGAAAAGACTGAGGGAACCGAGCAAAAAAGTTACGCACCCTCGACGACGTCTAAACTGTACTGTGTAGAACACCGCTAGATAGCCTACGCACCAAACAACCTACAGACAAGTATCTCTGAGTTTTTTGGTACAATCGTAATCAAAGTCTCAAGCATGTCTTCGCCGATATCTCCACCGGCATTGCCCGAGTCCACGCTCAAAGTAATCCAAGAAAGTTTAGGCTATTACAATGTGGAGACCGCGGGGCTAATTGTGACACAAGTGACTTCATCTTCCGGTCATCGCCTTGTGGGAGTATATCCCGCCAACTCGAGTATTGTCACCGCCGATTTGGTTTCGCAATTATTGCCCTTGCTAGCGCCAGTCTCCGGCCCATTGACTACGTTCGATTACCATGACTACACTGTTATTGTCAACAAAATCGACCGCTATTTCGTCACCTACATAACCCAACAGAATAATCCGCAGTGAGAGCGATATCTCCGCCCCAACCGTCGACCGTTCAACGTCGCGGTGCGGCCTGCACCTGGCCCGGGGTTTCGCGTTATCGAGCAAGTTCCCCGTTTGGGACCATCTGATCAGACATGTCTATAACCTACATCTCAGTAATTACCTAGCACTTATAGCGATTACTCTATAGAACTCTGCATGTGTGCATGGCTGCTGGCCATGAACTTTTTACTTCTGTGTTTCTACATATGCTCCGTAAATACACTATTATACAAGCTATGCATATTTCAGCGTATATCCGCAAGCTTGGCATCGTATCGCCGTTTGATCTTATGGCAAATGGCGTGCTTCGGCCACTAGCACATGAAATGGCCAGATACCCTACATGCCTCGTTCCGAACTGCACTATTGGCTAAAGTCTATTTGGTCTGTCGCGAGCTTGCCGGTCCATACAGGATGGTTGCAAAGTGCCAAATTCGCAACCATTCTTTCGCAACAATAAGAATGCTCATGGGTAATTCATCGCATCTCCTGAACATTATTGTTGTCCCCAACCAATTTCTCAGCAGCCCCTCCCGGCCGCCAGCTCCACTACTGGACTTTTCACTTACGTCTGCTCCTTCGGGGCCCAACAACGGCCGATTTAAGTATAACTAGTAAAACGACTTCTATTGTGTAGAAATGAATAATTGTTCAAGATTTGTGCACTGCAACAATCATAAAATGCCCGATATGTCCGCATAAACTGTATTGGACCAAATTAATAAGCCATGACGCAATAATCCCAGCTACATTCTCTATTCTCCTTAATCTTCCACATAGTTACAAGATCGAAACTCTACATCACAAGCAAAATTATGAATGCTTGAAGGCGGAATGTATTGACTAATTCTAATATACTTCTAAAATGTAACGTCCATTCTCCTTCATTTCCTCAACAACCTTGGCGATTTCCTTGATAACCTTGCCCTCTTTCTTTGCGCCATTTTGGACAATGTCCTCCAAGCACGCGGTGATATCAGGAACAGGCCACGTAGGTCCACACAAGTAGAAAGAACCGTTTTTGGCAACAATGGCATCGGTCAAATCCTCAATCGACTCTCTGATCTTGTCTTGAATATAGATCTTTTCAGGCTGGTCTCTGGAGAAAGCGGCTCCGATATGCGTCAAAATACCCGCATCTTTGTAGGCTTCCCAAAGCTCACCATAAAGATACTCTTCCTTCTTGTGTCTGGAGCCCATGTACAAGTAGATTTCACCAATCTCCATGCCTTGCTGCTGTTGCCAGATCTTCTCTTCGACAAAGGCCTTGAACGGAGCCAATCCAGTACCCAATCCGGACATCACAATTGGTTGAGTAGACAATGGAGGAAGCTTCATCACAGAAGGCTTGACACTCACCACCAATTCGTCTCCAATCTTCAAGTCAGAAAGGTACTTGGAAGTGTGTCCGTATCTGGTTCTGCCTCTTGGGTCAATCCAGTCAACAACCACAATCAACAAGTGAACAGAGTTAGGGTGGAGTTTTTGCGACGACGCAATCGAGTATTCTCTTCTCTTCAAAGGAGCAATGATCCTGACTAAGTCAGAAAATGCCGGTCTGGCAGATTTGAATTCGTCCAAGACGTCAAAGTATGTATCGAAATCCACCTCTTGTCTCTTTTTCAAATCGGCTGCACCCTCGGCACTGGCCAATTTTTCCAACGTAGCCTTTTCTTTTTCGTCCGTGGCATACTCGGCAAGAGCCTCGTAGAATCTCTTTGGTGGTTTACCCAAAAAGTCGACTCCGTCGGTCAAAATTTGTCTGGCGGATCTCACTTCTAATACTGATGGATCGTCTCTGTTGGTTATTTCTACAAGAGAATCGCCGTCAATACCGAAATACTCGAGGAATTTCTCGACTTCCTCGGGGTTGTTTCTACCGTGAATACCCAAGGCTTCACCGATATCGTACTTCAAGTCAGTACCAGTAGTATCGAATTCGATATGGAAGATGTTTCTGGAGTACTCTTGAGGAGTCAATCTCTTGTTTTCTTGGACTTTTACAATAAAGTTCTTGACTGGAAGTTCTGGTCTCAAGTCTTGTTTGAGGCCGTAAGCTTCAGGAAACGTGAGCTTGGTAGCAAGAGACTTGTAGCCGGAATGGATAGTTTCTTCGCTGTCTTCAGTAGAAACACAAGAATTGGCAAAGAAAGAGGTTTCGGTAGGAAAGAATGGAAGAGGCTCTTTTTCGTCGTCATCTTCGGTGTTCTCCTTCTTTTCGTCTTCCTTTTTGACTTCCTCCTTCTTTTCTTCTTCCAAATCGGCCCATTCTGGGGCTACGGTGATATCTCTTAATCCCTTTTGCTCGTCTACAGTTTGAATAAATTTATCCAAAACAGCAGCCAACAATTCGTAGTCATTGCCATTAGCTTGTAATAACTTGTTGACAATAAACCCTTTTAATTCAGGCAAAGAAGCTCTCCAGAAAGCCAATTGGGTCAAGAATTCACCTGCAAATCCACTGGCAGAAGAACTGACGGATTCTAATTTTTCCAAGATGGAGAAATCAACCAAAAGAAGTTTATTGTGGTTGATAGCCAAAGTTCTTCTGAACTCAATAGGCAACTTAGGAACAATATCTTCTTCTACAGAGCCAAACGGCTTATTGTGAATATAGACAATAGTGGCGCCCGGCTTGGCAGTGGCCAAGATATCGTAGCTGTCCAAAATCGACAAGTTATCGATCAAAACCACATCAGCAGAGTCGATGCTTGAAGCATTGGACTTGGACGTGGAGCTGATTTGAGACTGGAATAATCCACCGCCTCTGGAATTGTCGTACTTGTTTCTAATGGTGACAGTCTTGGAGTCGTCCAACGAAAGAGAAAGAGCAATTCTTTGAACAGTGTAGTTCCAGAAATTGTCTCTTCCCCAAAAGAGGAAGTTTCCTTCAGGAGAAGTATTGGCAGTCAAAGTGATTGGAAGAGGCACGTTTTCTTGAGCCAATAACGAGTCGACGTCTAAAGTTGGCACAAACTCAGCCAAAACCTTGGCTACGGTGATAGGAGTCCATGCGAAATTCAAAGGATACTTGAATTCGTCGATACTCAAACGATGATAGGCTCCGCCCAAAAACAAAGCGGCAGTAACGTCTGCTTTTAATGAGCTGGTGACGCTTTCATTGTGGGAAACTTGAGAAAGAACCACCAATTTCTTAGTGGTGCTAGGAATAGCTTCAATAAACCTGGCCTGGTTGAATGGTAAAGGAACTCTGACCTTGATCAAACCAATATTTTTAGATTTGGCTACAATTTCAGAGACCTGAGACGATTCATGGGCACCGTAGCTGACGAATACAGTCTCTGGAGCATCGGAACCGACGTATTCAAATTGAGAGTACGATTTTCCAGTCAATTCGTTCAATTTCTGCAAAGAAAGATCGACGGCCTGGTTCAAATCGGTGTATTCAACACCAGCACTGCCTGCCAACAAGCCCTGGTAAAGCTCGCCGACTTGGGCTACAGACAACACATTGAGTTTGGTAAAAGTAGCAGCAAACTCAGGGCCGTCGAACAAGTTGATAGAGGGAGAACCAGTAAGGGAAGCAAGATAGTGGTTGAGAATGGTCAAGTGTTGGAGCTCGAGTCCGTCGCGTGCCGAGACCGGCGTGACCACCGAGTAACCCAAGGATCTGGCGACACTCAACGAGGAGATATAGTTGGAGACCAAGGAGTTCGATACAGGGTCGAAGTCAATAGCGGAGACATTCAATGATAAAGGCAAACTGGTGTAGTTGGAGCGAGAAGCAAGGTTTGGTTGCATGTAGACCAAACCGTTCAAGCCCAGAAGCACACTAATAGGCTGGCCGGCAGTTCCGTTCTTGCTGTAGTACCCCAAAATGGCGTTGGAAGCACCCGATCTGACCTGTAACTTGTGGAAAAATGGCACTACGCCAAAAGAGTTTGGTCTTTGGTATGTTTGGGACCATAACTGAATGTGTGAATCCAACAAGTCAGGCGAGCCCGGGGTTTCGTAGCTGAAGATCTTGCTTGAGATGGCATAGACCGTCTGGCTAAGAACAGTGTTGAGCGAAGTATACGCCGAGCCTTTCAAGGCGGATGGATCCACGAGGGTTCCAAAGGGGTTGGCCTTCAAGAGCGAGTTGCTAGGTGCATCCAAGTGGACGCTAGCACTACTACTGCTAGGCTTTTCAACTAAAGCGTGGGGAGCCATTGGTGGGTGGACAAAATTTTTGCAGCTCGCTGATGTCTTATAGAATTAGTCGATAAGAGACAAGCGCACGTGATATAACGAATTGAAACCGAAAAACGATAGCGGAAACGTGAGGCGCTGCACGTGCCGGCCCCCGGAAAAAGGCCGGCCGCTAAGGATTGAGGACGTTGAGGCGATATGATATTAAAGCCACAATATTGCATCAATCGGATGATAAATAGGCCATGATTTCCAGAATTTGGCGAGTAAGCACTATTTGTGACCATGTTTCGTCTTTTGCGTTCCCAAACTGCAAAGAGATTTGTCAGACACGCTAGTACGGGTCAGTCGCTGGCGAGGTCATATGCTGGGGCCGCTGGGGCCGCTGGGGCCGCTGGAGTTTTTGGGGCAGGCCTCGCGTTGGGGTACCTAATCAATGGGCAAAATGCGGCGGGGTCCACGGTAAAAAACACCTCCGCTGATGCGTCCACGTCGCCATTGGATAAAATAGATACACCGCGGTACGCCAACGATGAAGAGTTCAAGACCGCGCTCGCCCAGATTGTTGCCGTTGTTGGCGAGAACAATACCTCCTCCGATAAAGACACTCTCGATGCTCACGCAGACACCTTTTTTTCCACGCACCATCCGCCCAAACCGCACCAAAGACCACATGTGGTGGTGTACCCCAGCAACACCGAGGAAGTGTCGGAGGTGTTGAAAATAGCGCACAAGTACAGAGTGCCTATTGTGGCCACGTCTGGGTTAACCTCGCTCGAAGGCCAGAACATGCATACGCGGGGCCCCAACAGCATCTCGCTCAATTTTGGCCACCTTAACCAAATTGTCGAGTTCCACCCCGACGACTTGGATGTGGTTGTCCAGGCCGGTGTAGGATGGCAGGACTTGGACGATTTTTTGGTCCACGAGCCTCGCGGCAAGCATCTCATGTTTGGGCCCGATCCGGGCATGGGTGCGACTATTGCGGGGATGGTTGCAACTTCCGCGTCCGGCACCAATGCGTACAAGTACGGGACCATGAAGGAAAACGTGGTCAATATCACGGCGGTGCTCGCGGACGGAACGATCATCAAGACCAAGCAGAGACCCCGCAAGAGCAGTGCGGGCTACGACATCACCAGGTTGTTTATAGGCTCGGAGGGCACGTTAGGGATCATCACCGAGGTCACCGTCAAGCTTCACGTCAGACCGGTGCATGAGCTCGTGAGCATTGCATCGTTTCCTACCATTAGAGATGCGGCTGCCACGGCGCAGGAGATCATTTCGCACAGCGGCATTCTGCCCAATGCCATTGAGATTCTCGATGCCACCATGATGAACTTTGTCAACGAGGCGCGCGCAGAGGGTACCAAAGAGTTTATAGCCACGCCCACGCTTTTTTTCAAGCTAGGCGGCCCCAACAAGCAGGCGATTGATGACCAGGTATCTGTGATCACCAAGATCGCCAAACAGAACAACCTTATTAAGTTTGAGAAGTCACAAGACGAAGAACAAAACTCCATTTTGTGGTATGCGCGCAGAAACGGCTTGTGGCTGACAGTGCAGTTTGGGTCCAAAATCTTGCCTGACAAGAACGATGTTCAGGTGTGGACCACCGATATCGCGGTGCCACTCTCGAAACTCGCAGATGTCATTGCAGACACCAATGACGATTTGAACCAGTCGGGTTTCCGCAACAAGTTTTCGGTCATGGGCCACATTGGAGACGGGAACTGTCACTTTTTGCTACTCTACAACAGTCCCGATTACGCGCATGCGCAGACTTTGGTGGACCGGTTGGTTTCGCGGGCGCTCAAGTACGAGGGCACGTGCACAGGAGAGCATGGAGTGGGCGTAGGTAAGAGAAAGTATTTGAATACCGAGTTGGGAGAATCCACTGTTGACTTGATGAGACACATCAAGTTGCTGTTGGACCCCAGAAGAATTCTCAATCCCGATAAAATCGTCAAGATAGACCCGGAGGATGATTTGGACGAGTTGATGGAGAAGGGTTTGGTGAAAGAGGCGGGTGGATGTTGTCATTGAATAGACTAGATAGAGCTAAAGAAAAAGAATAAATGAGTGCACTAGATCTAAGATGTTCCTTATCTGTAGTACTCCCTAATTGGGCAATTACATTAACCCCTCCTCACAGTTGGCTACCCCACGATGCATGCGCGCATGAAGCATTTGCACACAGCAAGACAGGCACGGCAACACCAGAGATAGCCTCGATATGTGGGCTTCGGGAGTCCTGCCCCACTCTGCTGGAGGTCACTTGCTAGCTACTATCCACTCTCCAACTTTTGGCAGTTATTGTCAAAACAGCCACCTATTTAGCAGCTGCGCATAGGCTACCCAACAAATGAGCAAACACAAAACGGAGAAATATTTCGAGACAGTTGGAGATGCCGATCCCCCGCCATTGGCAAAAAATATAAAGACTCACAAGTCTAGGCAAAGTGTGTAAAAATACATCCTAAGCACATTTGAAACTGTTTGCGGTCGTAATGGTGTCCAATGTTTCCAACTCAGATTTCGACATCAACATTCTCGAAGATTGGGAGCACCCCAACATCGATCTTACGTTCCCGCTCCCCACCGACAAAAAGACGTACGTCCAATTGGAGGGTAACGAGCAGGAGGTGGGAAGCAGTTTCGCGTTGTTGAACAATTTTTTCCACTACTTCACCAACATCGACTTCGATGATATCTACAAGAATAACGAGTACAAATATGCCATCAACAAGTTTTCGCCTACATTCACCAAGAAAATGGTTGACCACATGAACGACAAGTTGGAGCACTCAGACAAGCAGTTGGACGAGTTGGTGCTGGGGCTCATCAACACCGAACTCAACCTCAAGCTTATCAAGCCCGAAGATTACAACACCCGGTTCATCCAAGCCAAGGCGTTTGTGGTCAAATACTACAAGCAACAAAACGAAACAAACCTTCCAACGTTTAAGTCGCGAAACACCATGCGAATCGCTTACGTCACCATTCTCAAGTTGTTCCAAAAAATGTTTCCCCAGGGTGTGTGGTGCAGCAAGCAGGAGTTCAGCGACATGTACGCGCGGTACCTCAAAGACCCGATGTCGATCATCTTCTTGCCTAACCACCAGAGTCACATTGACTACATCATCATCCATCTTTTCGCCGTCAGATTCCAGTTTGCAGTGCCCTCTGTGATTTCGGGGGATAACTTGAATGTCGCGTTTTTCGGGCGGATCTTGAAGAATGTGGGTGCCATCTTTATTCCGCGCTCGATGAACAACGAGCTCTACACAGAGAGAAACCTCAGCAATGCCATCGAGTTCTTTTTGTTGAACCATGTTCACTTGGAGGTGTTTATTGAAGGAACCAGATCCAGAGACGGCAAGGTTTTGCTTCCCAAGTACGGTATTCTCAAAACGTTGGCCAAGGTATTCCTCAAGCAGCGTCTTGAAGACAAAAATGCCACCTTCAACATGCAGATCCAACCCATGTCCATCACGTACGAGAGGGTGTACGAAACTGACGGGTACTTGAAAGAGCTTATCGGGCGCGACAAAAAACAAGAGAGCTTTTTAAACATTGTGCGTGCGGGCGCCAAGAATCTCTTTGGCAAGCCAGACGACAGGGACGACATCGCCTATGACAAGGACGGGTTCAGCAACACCAAGGAGAAGCAGTTGAGCGGAAAGATCTTTGTCAAGTTGGGCGAAGCGTTCACCATGCTGTCGTTTATTGAGCAAGAGGGCGGCAAGGCCGCGGCCGCGGTCGCGCCGGCTGCGAAATCCAAACTCTGGGACGACGCTCCCCTCAGTAGCGACACCCTCATCGACACTGTGAACCTTAAGAAACTTGGGTTCAAGGTCATGCATGAGATCAACCGAGTGTCTTTTCTTCCCGAGGCGGCGATTGTCGGCACAGCCATCTACATCCACGCGCAGCTTACCCGCACCAAAACCTTCTCTATCACCTCTCTCTTGCCTGTAATGCGCTTGGTCGTAGATACCCTCGCGCGTGAAAGTCAGGACCACTCCAGTAATCGCCGCTTGCTCAAGAACTTGCAGGAGTTTACCGATGACGAGCTCACCCAAGTGATCAAGCTTCAGATCTTGTACTTCTTCAAGTTCATCAGCGTCAACAAGCACACTGACACCATTCGAATCGAGCACATCATCGAGCTTTTGTACTACAAAAACTTGGGAATCCATCTTATAATCGATCGATGTAAAGCCGCGTTTATCTTGTTGATGAGCGACGCCGCGCATGGCCGCAACCCCACTTTCCTCTTGTTAAACAAACTCAACTATATCTTGACCGGTTTCATGAAAAACGAGTTTTTGTTTGACTACAACTACAACCCGCGCAGCGACTTGGAGTTCATTCTCGGCGATTTCGAGAAATTGAACATCATCAGGTTCGTCCCTGACCAGGCCTACTACGAAATACTAGATAGGCAGTACCTTGAGACATTTGGCAATTTGGTCAGACCATTTTTGGAGTCGTACGTCAAACTCACCACATACACTCTCGGCATGTTGGAGATTAAAAAGTCGCGCTTTGCAACCGAGGCTCCAAAGCACAAGGCCGACAAGCACTTTGATTACGATGAGTTGCGGTACCCTACTACAAAGACACTTCTCAAGTATATCACGACCGAGCACCAAAAGCATCCCGACCCCACGTCGTCGTCGGAGTCGGTCAACAAACAGTACTTGCTCAGCAACTTGTACTACTTCAACAACTTGAGGCTCATTCGTATATTTAAGAACAAAGCCAAAACAAAGGCGTTTGTGCAGGTTCTCAATTCCCGAGATTTGCACGTTCTTGTGTCATTTTTGACCAAATGCCTCAACAACGATTCGCAGTTGCTCAACGATGATGTGGGTATCAACTACGTCATAGATGTTATTGACAAGAACCCTGACCGCGAAGCCCCACAAGCAAAGTTATAGTTATTGTGTAGAGTAAACGTCACGAGCGGTGCCCCACCACGGATTTCGATGTGATCGCGTGACAATTAAAAAGAACCACCTCACTAAAAGAAGTAGACCAATAAATTGAACCGGTTGTGAGCACGGGTTTGTGTCGACCACAAGCATGGTCCGAACCCATATCCTCGTGGCCGACCTGGTTAACGGCAGCGGCTAAGGCCAACAATAATCGTTGCACGGTAATCCGGTCCGCCTACGATGGCTTAGTATTGTCATTGACCAATTATTCCAAAAATATACTTTCAGCTTCACTTTTCTATCCTTGTATTAGGCCCCTTTTCTTACCCCTATTCTGCGGCATTGGATGTAATTGCTTTTTTTTTTCTATTGCAAGCGGCTGCGCCGCAAATCACCCAGTGCTATGGAAATCGCGGGCATCGCACGCAAATGTAAATATAGGACACGCTTTCGCACTGGAGAGCACAACACTGCTGCGCACAGCCGGTTGGGATTTTTTCTCCTAATCGATCCCCGTCATTAATATTTTCCCTGCCAGCCCGCTTCGTTCACCGCCAGCTGCAGTGACGGCACTGCGTGCGGTCTGAAATAGGTGGGCTCTGCACGCCAGATTTCTAATTCGGATATCAGTACTCGGCTGTGAACAAGAACTCACGTTAATACGATTCACAATGCTGACCGTTGTCATGCAATTTTAGATACGATGTGGTCTGTAGTCTATAGTTTAAGTGTCACTAGTTGCCGTGCCTTGTCCTCGCCTCTTTTACTTGCCAGCTTCCCCCGCAGCTCTCCCCCCGATCTTCTCTCCCCCCCTCCTCCCCCGATCTTTATCCCCCGTCTCCTTAACCTTTTTTTCTTTTATGCGTACTCCCGAGTATAATCTAAAATTACCACAAAATAAAATATCCGCCAGGCTAAGCTTTTTATTTCTTCTCCATTTTTAAATCTGCTCTTTTCTTCTTGAAAGTAGATTTCAACTGTTGCTATCAAATCACCTTCCTTCATCCATTCACCAAAGACATCATTTACATTCCATCGGCGGTAACATTTGATTTTGGTTACTTGTATTTGGATACTTTTGGTTTTTTTTTTCCCCAGTGTTTATTCAAACACTGAAGATAATTCAAAACAAACACTGAAGGACACTTTCATAGAGAACTTTCATAGAGAACTTGCATAATGAAGAAAGAGCTCAAATATATACTAGGAGCTCATCTAGTCCTTATACTTTACTTGGTATATTGCGCATTTGATCTCATAACATTGCTTCATGACGACTCCTTTGCTGATGCCCTTTTGAACGTCGAGTTGAATCCAAGTGACGGAACCTTGGATAAACAGACGATGATTCCAAAAATTATTCACCAAACCTACAAGACCCACGAAATCCCAGAGATTTGGCGTCCTGGCCAGCAAGCGTGCCTCGACCTCCATCCGGACTACACTTATATGATGTGGACCGACGAAACGTCTCGTCAGTTCATTGAAGAAGAATATCCTTGGTTCTTGGAGACCTGGGACGCATACCCGTACCCGATCCAAAGAGCGGACGTCATCCGGTACTTCGCCTTGGCCCACTACGGTGGTGTTTACATCGACTTGGACGACGGGTGTGAACGTAGATTGGAGCCGCTTTTGACGGTATCTGCGTTTGTGCGTAAAACCATCCCCACCGGGATTTCCAACGACGTCATGGGCTCCGTTCCCAACCATCCTTTCTTCCTCAAAGTAATAGACTCGCTCAAAGCCTACCAAAAAAACTGGTTGGTACCTTACATAACCATCATGTACACAACCGGACCTTTATTCTTGTCGGTCATTTGGAAACAGTACAAGCGTTGGGGTGTGCCTGAGTTTGGAAAGGTGCGTATTCTTATGCCTGAAGACTACAAAACCCGAAACTACTCCTTCTTCGCCATTGCTCCGGGCTCGTCGTGGCACATGGACGATGCCAAATTCATCAAAGGACTTGCAAACCACATTGTTGCAGCCGTTTTTGGTGGTTTTATGATTGCCGGCTTCATCTTCTTTTTGGAGTATTTGTTCTACTCGTACGTTTCATCGAATCACTTCAAAAAGATGACCAAAAGAGTTACAAATACCATCTTTGGATTCATATGCAGGGTCTTCAAATTGGAAGAAAACCTTCCACAGTCATGCAGCAGCAAATTCAAAGAAAACCCCGAGGCAACTGGTTTGTTCAAGTTGATAAAATATAAATGGAACACAAACATAAAGAGACGACCAAGAAAGGATTCAAACTTACCGTTGGAGTTTGACTTGCTTGAAAAAATCGATTATGAAAAGAGTCAGCAACCGGCCGAGTACGAAAGTGGCTCGGGAGATGACGAATATGAAGAGACCTCATATGTTTACAACAAAATTAACGATAACATCGTTTAACTGCATATAGATTCGGGACACCGATATTCAATAAATTGTATTATTACAATCAGAAGACCTAAATAACGAGCCGATGCTTACTATTGAAACTATTCCTTATTACTTCTTCTATTTTATTTTCTTACCTCTTTGCACTCACTTCCAATAACTTCATGTTATTCTCAATATACCTCTTTTCGTCATCTTTCTTCAACACACTTTTCATGAGTTCAGTCAACCGGTCTACCTGGTTCATGCCCTTCATGGCCAACTCTATTAAAAGCCCAGCATCGATCGGCACGCCTCCGTTCTTACTCAACTGGATCAACTCTCTATTTTTGTTCATAGTAATCACCAACGCCCCATCCCTCACCATTTCCTCCTTCAGATTGGCATCCATAATCCAGATCTCCTCCACATCACCTTTCAAATTCTCCTCTTTACTAAAAGGACAGAAAAATGAGTAGGTCAAGCATACAGGAACATGGAGAATACTCAAGGGTACGGGCTGTCTTTCGTTGATATCATGAACCACGATTTGATCATCTTCAATACTGATATCGGGCTTCTTAAAGTGCTGTAACGCTAGCATCACCCCAAAACTTCCAATATCCACCAATCCTCCGTCATAGTTCAAGAAGTTGAGGTCTACCTGGACCTTCCAAACCTTGGATCCAGCAACAATACAAAAACTCTCCAAGTCGAGCGCATTCGATCTTTTGATGGCTTTCTCTATAATACGACCAATCATAATCTCTTCGTTACTGACTTTATAGTTATCGAATCTTTGGTCGGCCATGGAACTTATGTCACAATTTATGCTAAATATACCCTCGAACGGTCTATCTTCAAATGGTTTTTCTATGCTGGCGCTGACCCGTACGCTTACTTTGGTTTCACCCCAGGTGATCTCGATGTATCCATATTCTTCGGGCGAGATATAGATTTGGGGTTCTCGAAGTTGATCAAACCCCCTCAGATCTTGGCGCATCCCATTTTTGAGTGCTTCTATGAGGTATAGACGTTCATTGGAGCTTATTATGCTCATATTAACAAGGTGGTCTGGTTGCTGGTGAAAACATCGTAGACCTCATTGAAAAGTAGAGCATCGCGCACGTGACAGTCCATCTCAAGAAGGGTACCAAAGGCTCCGATGAGAGACCTACATGGTACTATTATGAAAGGACCCGAGACGGTGCATAGTGGATTGTTGTCTACATTGAAGCATTCAGCAACAATTACTTGGCAACATTCCCTTGTTGATCGATACGTCATGCTACTGGGTTATATTTTGGCTTTGTGCGAATATCAGACTAAAGAGACAAGTGAGTGAAGAGCCGCAACATACCAGCTATAAAACGAATATCTAGTAGATAATAGATAATAGAGTATTTCAATGTTACAAAAGCCTAGAGCAATTGCATAGTTAGCTAACATCACATAGACCTACGATACTTTTGTTGTTGGCTACTTTGTTGTAATTATTCTTTCTGATATATATTTTTTTCATTTTTCAGAATTTTAGTGAAAAACTCACGAGAACCGCTCGAGGCCAAATTCTAATGAGCGCTGGGAAATTAACCTAACAATTGGTCTTTGAGGCAACTTGTATGCAACGCTCATATCTACTTGCCGTGATACCTTATCATATGATTCACCCCTTCACCCAATGGGCCGATACCCCCTGACCTTCCTTTAGACGAATTCGATCTTTTTTGTTCCACAGTATTGCACGTGACTGCACAATCAAATATTTTACCACCGCCACCAACTTTGTTCAACAGCAATGATATCGACACTCCGCCGTGTGGCCGTCCAAAGCAGACCACGCACTCTCACCAAGTCCTCGTATGCATTGATCAGAAATTTCTCCAACGGCGCTCAGCCTCCGGCGCTTAGCTACTTTCAAAGAGAGCAACTCCCAGCCAACACCATAGTGAGATTTGTGCCTCAACAAACAGCATGGGTGGTTGAAAGAATGGGAAAGTTCCACCGAATCTTGCAGCCCGGCTTGGCCATATTGATTCCTGTTCTTGACAAAATCACATATGTGCAATCGCTCAAGGAAGCCGCCATTGAGATCCCCTCTCAGAATGCCATTACTTCCGATAACGTCAGTTTGGAACTTGACGGGATCCTCTATATCAAGGTGATTGATGCTTACAAAGCAAGCTATGGAGTTGAAAACTTCAAGTTTGCCATAAGTCAATTGGCGCAAACCACAATGAGGTCGGAGATCGGCTCGATGACTTTAGACTCCGTTTTGAAAGAAAGACAAAACTTGAATCTCAATATCAACAAGGTGATTAATGAAGCCGCCAAGGAAAACTGGGGTGTGGAGTGTTTGAGATACGAAATCAGAGATATCCATCCTCCAAAAAACGTCTTGGATGCCATGCACAGACAAGTTTCTGCCGAGAGATCGAAAAGAGCTGAAATCTTGGAGTCTGAAGGTCAGAGACAGTCCAAAATCAATATCAGTGAAGGTGAAAAACAGTCGATTATCTTGGCTTCTGAAGCTAACAAATTGCAGCAAATCAACCAGGCAGAAGGTGAAGCACAGTCGATTTTATTGAAGGCCCAGGCTACTGCAGAGGGACTTAAAAGAGTGGCTACGGCCATCAAGGAGACTCCAGGCGGAGAAAACGCCGTCAGCTTGCAGGTGGCGCAAGAGTATATCAAGGAGTTTGGTAAGTTGGCCAAGGAAACCAACAGTGTGATTATTCCTTCTAACTTGGGAGACATCGGCAGTTTCATGGCTTCGGGAATGTCAATCTACAACAACTTGAACAAGGAAAATACCAACGAACAGAAGTAATGTAAATAGATAAATACGCCTCGGTTAACATTTAACACGAACGACTTCAAATCATTTAATTATTCAAAATCAATTAAATCAAGCATTGATAATAGTAAGAATCATATAAATTCAATGACCAAAATATACATATCCAGCTATACTTAGGCTTACTGTTATAGCTAGTGTTCATGACGTATATTAATAGTTTATGAATTGATATTTCAAATCACCAGCCAATTAACAAGACGTTACTAGAGAAAGACTACGATTAAACAGGGTCTTTTAGTCCTAGGAAGTGAATGGAAACAGCCCAAGTTCTACTAGTCTACTCAGCCTTGATTCAGATTGAATAAATTATGCCCTTTTAAAAAACCCATCTAAAGCTCCCTTACCCACCGCCACCTTCTTGACCACCTTCTTAACTGTCTTTACCGGTTTCTTCTTCTTTACCTCACTAGTGCTCTGCACCACCATGCTCATCCCCTGTTCCACCACCTTGAGATTATTCTTCTTGGCAGCTATGGTATCGAGATATTCATCTAGCAACTTAAACTCATATTTACTTTTAATCATATCCTTAAGTTCTGGCAAGCAATACGAATCGCCTATAAAATCTATAGCGTGCTTCAACGCCAATTGGTGTGTTACTTCTGGTGGGGGAGGGTCTGTGGACGTAGGATCTATAATTTCCTGTTTCATGAGTCTGTATATCGATAGAGTATCATTTTGTTGTTCGAAATGTGCTTTTAATCTGTGGACTTTCGCGTCTACAAACTCAACTGCTTTGGCTACTGAAAATTTATAGAAGTACTCGTCGTTTTCGCATATCACTTCACAAATAGGCTTCAATGCTTGGACGTATGTTTCGTTAGAAACAAGATCGGCCCATCCAGGATACTTTTCGGCAAACAGATCAATGATATCTTCCAAAGTTATGAATCTTTTCGTGTAGTGGTCTTGGTTAGTGAGCATAATGGAGATGATCAAGTAGGCCATGTTATATCGGCTTCCCACCGACAACTGGGGAGATTGTAGAACAAAACCCGGTTGATCTTTCGATTCGAATATAAGTGACTTGACGGCTTCTCCGTTGGTGAGTTTGGCGTCTTTTTCTGCTCGTCTTCCCTGGACTTTATTGACTTCCAAGACCGCGCCGTCTCTGATGAGCATCGACTTGGTAAGAGTCAAGTCTCGCAGAATGGGCATGCTGACTATGGTGTAATGGCCTGGATTGGGTAGCAACACCACTTTTGTTTTGGTATCGACGTTCATTCTATGAAATACACCCTTATTAGATCTCCAGAAATCACTTGAAGAACGCGATCAAATTTCGTAGATGAAATAATTCGCAACAAGATAAAATGAAAATAGAGAATAGAATAGAAGTAGAATAGAAGTAGATGAGAAGTAGATGAGGAGTAGACTAGAAGTAGAATAGAAGTAGACTAGAAGTATAATAGAAGTAGAATAGAAGTAGAATAGAAGTAGAATAGAAGTAGAATAGAAGTAGAATAGAAGTAGAATAGAAGTAGAATAGAAGTAGAATAGAAGTAGATAAGAAGTAGATGAGAAGTAGAATGAGATTGGTGAATAATAGACAATGTGGCGCCAGAATTAGCTTTTATGTGATGAAATATTACAAGCTATCTGATAATTAATGGGAATCCTTTTCAAGCAAATAAAGAGTTACTTTGAGGTATAAATATTCTATTTCCATTGTAATTGACATGTTACAGTTCTAGTTCTAATAATATCATTAATTTTGTTGCAAATTTTAAGGGAGAACCTTGGATAAGGTAGATAAAGTTGGAGAAATAGAGAGAAGAGTGGAGAAATAGAGAGAAGAGTGGAGAAATAGAGAGAAAAAGTTGGAGAAATAGAGAGAAAGAGTGGAGAGAGAGTAGAGAGAGAGTAGAGAGATAGAAAAGAAAAAAAAAGACAAAGAAACTATATGAACAATACAGCTAAACACTCATTAAGTGTATATTATTTACATCAATATTCAATGGCTAGAGATAAATTCGTATAAATATAAAGAATGTAAAGGACAAACAGAACAATATTAAAATAAATTGATCAAGTTTCTGATACAATAGATATCTACAGTTCTTGGTATACTTCTAATAAATAATTATAGGACTACTCCTACTTCTAATAAATAATCACCAACTCGGCTGTACTAAAATAGTCAGCGAGTATAATCACCTGTAGTCGAAAGATTGTTCTTGTGACTCAGGGACCGAATAGACAAAGCCCGTTTTGTCACCACTACATACTTCACCTCTTGGATATGTTACAATCCAGCAATGGACCGGATCAAATCTCTAATAGCACCAATGGATGCCAATATTATCATCACGGTGCCGAAGGCCGAGAAACTAAGCGAGCTCATACTGGAAGCTCTCGGGTCGATATTGAGAAGATGAGCGGTAGCAATGGCCCCACAGTTGATTCCCAAAGAGACACCGCGAGTGAGGTAATCGCTCCTAGGCACCCTCATGAATCTGAACAAGTGTTCTTCTGATAAAACGCCAATAATACCACTGAGAATAGTACAGCATGCCATCAAAGAAACCGAGCCTCCAAGGTTATTGATGAGCGGCGTCCCCAATGCAAGAGTGACGGAACGGCCAATGAACCCAATGGATCTTTCCAGCGAGATTCCAATGTTATAAGCCACCAATGGATACAAGAAAAAGGTGCCTGCAATAGACACCAAGATAGGAGGAACAAGCACCAACCAGTTACGAGTAAAGTCTTTGCGATAAGTGAACATGGGCAATGAGAGAGAGACGATGGAGATATCCATAAGCGACGAAAGAACATCACCACAGCCAGGCCATTTGGGGGTGGCCGTGAAGTCATCCTCAGGAACAGTATGGTCCTGGCTGTTATTCAAGATAATCTTGCCATCAAAGAGATTGAGGTAGTTCTTGCCTGTTTTGTAGAACTTCAAGTCCTCCAAGAACCCCTTGGGTTCTCCGCTATGGTAGATAAGCGAGCCTATAAAGCACACAAACAAGATTTCGGCGGTCAGAATCAAGATGGGATGGGCAAATCTTTTGGTGGCCGGCCATTTTTGCGGAATCAACAACGCAGCGTAATATGAGAGGATGGTAATGGAGAGGTGGTACGGTAAAAAGGTGTGGATGCTGGTGATATAGTAGAATGGAAGCGACACCACAAAGAGAAGGAGGTACAAGAGCCAGTCGATGTAGTTGCTAATAAAGATGGTGACTTTTTGCTCGCATGTAGAAACCTCGGGCTCTTCAGGGCCACGGCCCGGATAATCGTCGTGTTCTTTTTCACTCTTTTGTTCCTCGTCGGGTTTCATCACGTCTCTGAGATCGGTGGGCTCGGCGTGGTGGTGTCCATCGTAAACTGTGCCGGTGGGGCTGTCCAGGCTAGATCTACGGCTCTGGATATCGTGGTTGATGACACCGCCATTGGAGCATCCACAATTAGAGGCGTGCTCTTTATGGTATATAGGGGCTGGTTTTTCCAATTCTGCGGGGTTAGGAGGCGTGGAGGTAGGCGTAGAAGCAAACGGGTTTTCGTTGAGTGAAAGCAGCCTTTTGGGCGGAGGGTTCAGTCTCAGTGTCACCGATTCCATATCTATCGTGGTGATATCGTCTCTCATGGTGGTAAACACTCTGCTGCTTCCTACTGGAGTCAGCACGAGGTCTTCTGAGTCACTGGTCTTTTCCAGAGGAACATGGTCCATTTCCTCGTGTTCCTTGAGTGTTTCTGCTCTGAAAAGTCCCCATCTGGTCAAATAATACTTGAGCACCATGATGAAGTAGATATTGAGAAGAAACAAAGCTATCAAGCCCACCACAAACACAGCTGCAATCTTAAGACACTCGATAAACGTAATATGGGGTGACAATGGCAAGATGATAAAGGACGGAATGAAAAAGACGTTGATCCATTTCAAGGTGAAGTTCATCGACGGCTTGACGATTCTGAGGTAATGGTCAAGTACCCAAGAAGACCACCCATTGATCTTGGGGTTTTTTCTAGTAGCCAAGATGTTTACCAAGCACAAAAAGATCAAGTTGATCAACATCCCCAACACAGACGCCGGGAACTTATAGTGGATGACATTCTTAAGAAGCCGATCGAGCCCGTACAAGATCGTGAGTAATATCACGATCCCAAAGGGTATAACGCAGTATGAGTTGAATAGATGTCGGCGCGAGTACCATACCCCTTTCCTGATGCCCCTAAGTACATTTGTTACCGTTATGTCGTCAGGCATATCACTAATCCGGGGAAATCAAGACAAAACCTGTTCAAACTATTGAGACAACAACCAACACTTTTTCAATTGATTTAATTCTATTGACTTTGCAATAAAGGGACAGGCTCAAATACACCTAGTGCTGTGGGTGTAAAACAAGGGTGATGTGCTATTTCAAGGTGAGTGATAACTGAAATATTGGTTGATATAAGGCCAAGAGCAGGAACAGTGTCGTCACGTGTCGGTCCACTAATACCGGGCGGCCGGCAATAGATAAACAATCGAACAACGGGGCTAACCCCCTAAAAGCGCCTCGTTAGCAATAGAGTAGTAATGTTGCGATCACTTCACATTGAAGAAACACATTACCTTGTTAGTTACAAGTTAAAAAGGGGAGAAGTAACGGACGAGAAAAGAAGAAGAGGTGTCGCAATCTTGTAGTGTTTCGCAGTGGGTCAGTCTTTCGCAGGGTGCCGCTATATTTTCGCTACGTCTGCCGCTACGTTTGTCGCTACGTTTGTCGCTACCGCGGCTCGACACCTCGCCGTGCACCTCGCCGCGTCGGGTCCGAGATTTGCAGCTTGTTAAGCCACGGCGCAATAATTAGGATGGATAACCGGTAGAGTCAACCTTGTACGGGTATCGATCCGGAGTCATTACAAATGGTGTCACTACAATCATATATAACAAAGAAATTATTTTAAAAGATTTTTGTGGTCTTGGCCACGTTGGACCGAGGCTACACCTGCTCCTCTACTATACAAATGCTGTTTATTATGAGTCTATGACTATTTTGGTTCCTGGGCTTCGATGATATCCTTGAATTCCTCCTTGGCGTATCTCAATCCACAGTATCCACACTTGTTGGCTTTTGGCTGGTCCAAGTTGATGAATATTTTGGGATGGCCCTGTAAATTGTTGCCTCTGTTTCCGTCACACACCGCGATGTTACCTTCGGAATGGCTCAAGTATCTTACGGGCTCCTTCGCAATCAATTCAATGGCCGCATATGGTCTAGGCTGCAATTCCAAGTCTTTTTGAATGAATCTGGTAGGATTACGTGCTATGGCATTTACTCTGGACTCTTGCGATGGCGTCCATGGGGCAGCACTGTTGGGGGCCTGATTGGCAAGTGGGTTGTGCTGTAATTCTTCCTTGGACAAACCTGTCGAGGTCTTTTTTATTGACACTTGCGAGTTAAATCTGGCCCAGACCTTGGTCGACTGTCTTATTCTAATGGACGATAACATGATTTGTAGGCGATATCACTCCTCTTACTATTCCTCTCCTATGTGAATCTTCAATACTCAAATTTTACCTAATACATTTTCTGAGGCCGCCATTGGTTGGAGCGATTACGTAAGCGCGACCCTCCGCGGTTTTCGCGCTACCTGGTGTTACCCGGTTTACAGACTACACTAACAGTATTAAACGAGTAGCATTAATGTAAGATATAGTAGATAAAAAGAGTAGAGAATAGAAAAGAAAGTGGGTGGGGCGTGAGGCCTGGTCTCCTGATTAATGGAGATGAATGGACAAAGCAGATATCTATCAAGAAAGCAAAACCTTCAAGTAATTAATTTGATTTCAATAAAAAAAAGAATGCCTTACAAAATAGTACATCTCTTCTTCTTTTCCTTCTTTTCCTTCGTCTTCAAAGAAGCTCTGGTGGCGGCTTCAAAGACTTCTCTAACACCTTGGCCGGTTCTGGCAGAACATTCCAAGTAATCGAAAGCACCGATCTTCTGAGCTACAGATTGACCTTCAGCTGTGGAGACCGGTTGTTGTTGCTGTTGTCTCAACTGTTCAATGGTGTTAGGGTCACCTCTCAAATCAGACTTACATCCAACCAAGATGATTGGGACACCTTGACAGAAATGTAACACTTCGGAGATCCACTTTTCCAAGACATTGTCCAAGGAATCTGGCGAGTCTACCGAGAAACAGATCAAGATAACATTGGAATCTGGGTAAGACAAAGGTCTTAATCTATCGTAATCTTCTTGACCGGCAGTATCCCATAATGCCAATTCGACCTTTCTGCCGTCGACTTCGACGTCAGCAACGTAGTTTTCAAAAACAGTAGGAACGTAAACTTCTGGGAAAGTACCCTTGGAAAACACAATCAACAAACATGTTTTACCACAAGCACCGTCACCGACAATGACTAACTTTCTACGGATTTCAGCAGGAGGAGGAACCATCTTTAAGGTAATATGTCAAGGTAATAGTTATCCAAGATAAACACTAGATAGTTAGTATGCTGTTATCAATAAAGGTGAACAAAACAAAATTATGTGACTGGTAGTTGCCACGAGAAAAAAAAAAAAAAAAAAAAACACGACCGTATTTGGCGTATCAATAGAGGTCCGAACAACGAAGATCGCCAGTGCAATCACTAAATTTTTTCCGCAGTGCGGTTGGGAATGCAGGGGTCACACGGTAGGAAGGGCACCAAACAAGAAGGGATATTCCAAATATTACACGCTGAAGTCAGACTCCGTGGGTCTTCTAAATATATAGCCTGTTTAGCCCCTTCCGTGTATGCGGCTAATGTGTTTGGTAGTGTTGCGTATCTCATACTCATTCTCGACAGAAAAAAAATAAACAAAAAACTTCCCTGGCGGAGCCGTGGACACCAATCTAGGAGATCAGGGATAAGTAAGTATAGTTAGATGAGTATATATGACGGTTGAGATTGTATGAGATGTATGAGATTGACAATTGATTGATTGTATGGCGGATCGAAAGAGACAATCAACAAGCACGGGAGATCAACAATGGAAGGGGCGAGAAGGGGCGCATTTGGTGAATACTGTGGTAGGTTTGTAAGAATACATGGTTAAGGTAGTGAATGGATGAGAGTGAAGACTCTCAGGGATGTTCGATCTGGATCGATCTGGAGATCGATCATCCGTAGCCTGGTTACACGTGTAATGCATGAACTTGCTTGGTGTAAGGTGGACGGCGCTACTCGTTGCAATCAGTGTTTTTCTCAAGTTGTTTTGGACCATACTGAACAATCTTGTTCGCAGAGCAACACGGACCAATCTGGCATGTTTTGTTCAATGATTATGTATACTTACAGAACTCCAAACTATCGTTATTGATAAAAAAGAAGGAAGAAAACTAGCTAGTTTTTTTTTTGTTCCCCTGTAGTGTGCGCGAGAGGGATAGCGTAGCGAAGGGTAGCTTTTGTAGGCGTGGGTGCAGAAACTCGCACTAAAGTCACCGAGACCACAATTCCCCGAGTGGGTCTCGCGAACCTTTCGATTATTTTTTCCAGTTCCAGCGATCTTCTAACCACACTGCCCCATAGCCTCATTTTCGTGTCCTGACACATTCTATTTATAGGGACATAGCCAGCTTGGTGCGTTCAGTGGGTGACCTGGCTTTCATAACAATACAATGATACAATACAGAGATCAGTCAACTAGCCCCGATACTTGTGTTGTCGTCTACACCTGGCGATCTACAGATTCTGCTGCACACGACAACAACAATCGTAAGGAGGCTAAGATTGCGCACGGCTCCCGCCGACGGCCTTGCATATGTTGTCTTGTGACAACGCACAATGCATGCGGCACGTGCCCATCTCTCCTACAGTTGTGTGTTTGTGATTTGCAGCATTTATATTACATTCTATACATCATACCTCCTCATCCTTCTTATCAGGCTCATTTTCTCCCTTTTGTTTTTCCTCCTTTTGTTCTTCCTCCTTTTGTTCTTCCTCATTCTCTTTTTTCTTGATCTTTCTCGGAGGCAACACTTCGTTAAATGCCTTTCCCCAGTCTTTGCCGTGCTCAAACCATTTGCAACACAATTCATACACGTGTGACGTTGCCAAGACATGACGGCCGTTCATTTCTATATACTTGCCAATAGGCAATCTGGCAACCTTCAATCCTAGTTTTTTGGCTTTGTTCAAACAGAGACTCTTGTGTCTGTTCTTGTCCACTATACCTCCAATGATATAGGTGTATCCTGACTCCAACTCCAGAATCTCTTCTTCGGTGTCTGCTGTCAAGTAGACAAACTTTGATTTGTCTTTTGGAAGATACGCTTCCAATGACTCGGACTCTACAAACTGGATGTTTTGCCATTTCTTGTAGTGTTCAAGGGTAGTGTCGAATCTTTTTTTCAAGTTTTTGTTGAAAGGCGTGATGGTGAGACCTACGTCATAGTCGCTGTGTCTTTTAGTTGAATATGCGCGCGTGATTTGATTTGATAACGAAACGATTTCTTTGCTGGTCATTAACTCATCAAACTCACAGTCCATTAGAACGTTAACCCCTGTAGGTATTTGCAGTTCAGGGATCTTTTTCTTGGGTGGCTCATCGATGCCCTCAGCGGCGTTTTCTCTCTTTTTTTGAATGGCGGCCTTTTTCTTTTCTTTCTTGATTCTTTTATATTCTTCTTTACCCTCTTCGAACTTCTGTGCCTTGAGCTGTCTTTTCCATTCAGATTTGGACATGCCCTCGGGAATTTCCATCTTTTGTTTTTTGTTTCTTAACTCCTCAATTTCTTCGGCACTAGGTGGTCCCCGCTTGGGGCGCCTTCCATTGGCGGTCTGATCAGTCATGCTGTAGCGTTGATCTACTTGGTGATGGATTTTTCACTTTATCTGGAGGACGTGCGTGAACCAGACCAATAGCTGCAAAAAGATATTCTATACTTTTATAATAAAACTACGAGCATCAGTTATTTAGATATATACTTGGACAATCCATATAATCAATGATATATGTAGTGGCTGTGTTATTTAAATAAAGATGCTTAAATTTTGTTGCAAATCATTACTTTGACATTAATTTGAGTGATGAAATTATACCTCAGTTTTGATCCATTCTACAATGATTTATTGTATTAGCTTTCCCACCTAAAAGAAACCATATACACTCACAGAAATTAAAGTTTCATTGATTTGAAACTATTGGAAATCTAGAGAATAGTAGCAAGAATGGTGTATTAATGTTGAGGTGGTTATATCTTATCTACTAATATCCACCTGTCATCTCTGTGAGTAGTCTTGTCAACTACAACCCTACCATTACACCATACCTTCACACAGTTTCTATCATCACCAGTAAAAACCCACTTGCCTAACAAGTCAAACATCTTTTTCCCCTTTTCTTCATTTTCTTTGGGAACTTGCCAGTCAAACACATCGATATTCGAGCCCTGACTTCTCAAGTCTATTAATTGAGCATCGAACTTCTTACCTAGCTCAAAGGTCCCTATACTATCTTCAAGTCTAACTGCTCTGGCACCTCCCATGGTAGCCATATAGATAGCATCTGGAATCAGCAATTGGTCAAATGTGTCTTTAGATTTTATGGATACATGATGACTTGTCAATATACAATGCTTGATAATGCCCAAGATACTGGAATCGAACCCTCCACTAACATCTGTTCCCAACGAAACATTGATGTGATCCTCATAAAGATATTTCTTGATAGGAGCTTCTCCTGACAGAATAAAGGTATTCGAAGTAGGACAATGACTTATAGAGCAGTTATTTTGCTTGACCAACGTGCGCTCTTCGTCGGTCAAGTGAATGGCATGGGCAAGAATTGTAGACTCGTTCAACAATTTATGCTGGTGATACACATCGGCATAATTTCTACATTCAGGGAACAACTCCTTTACCAACTCGATTTCTTTTTCGTTCTCACTAATATGTGTTTGGATAGGCAACTTCTTTTCCCGGCTGAGCTCGCCCAAATACGTCAACATTTCGCGAGAACACACGGGCGCGAACCGCGGAGTAATTATTGGTTTCACCAATGTTTCGCCTGGCGGGTTGATTTTGTCAAGATGCTCAATCACCAGTTTCATTGACTCGACATTTTTCTCAAACGTCTCCTCGTACTCGGGATATGGTTCGTTGTGGTCCATACATACTTTACCTACAAAACCTCTCTGGCCATGTTGCAATAACAAATCACCAAATAGGTTGGTGGAATTGGGATCAATGGTGGTGAAGTACGAAGCACACGTCGTACCATTTCCCAAGGTTTTGCTAATGACTTTGGTATATATATCTTTGGCGAAATCTACACTAGAGAATTGCATCTCAAGCGGAAAGGTGTAATCTTTCAACCAGTCAAGTAAGGGGCGGCCCAAGCCGATTCCTGCATTTGCATACTGCGATGCATGGATATGAGTATCGACAAATCCAGGAATAATAAATTTAGTGAGGTCTTGGCTAAAATCAACAAATTCGATCGGCTGATCGGGTGTCACTTTGGTTATGAAGAACTCAAGTGGGGTTTGGTTGTCAACTGCCTGGTAGTTTCTATGCACAAAATCAATTGATCCCGATGGGTTGACTCCTATAAGGGTATTTGTGGAGATGTCAAGGTGTCCTAACTGAGGAGTATGTATGAATGTTCCGTAGTATAAAGTGTATTGAGTAGTGGCCATAGCCAAAGCCGGGGACTTTGACATTGAACACACAAGAATGAGTAATGGGGTAAGTCTATAATAGAATTTAAATACCAGGATACAAATATATGACTCGGGGCTATTGTTTTATATACGGGTTGCTCCATATTTATAAGATAAGTAGGTATCGGAAGGGCCGCGGCCCATCCATGGCTGCGCTACCACGCGGCTCATGAAAATCAAATAAGGCCAAAAAAGGGCCGAAGAACTAGCTGGGAAAGCTGTGAAACCTAGTGCCCTGTGATACGCGGGACTCCGACGAGTAGGCATTGTCTAATTAATTTTAGTGATTTGGCTACAGCATATTTGATTAGCTTCATTGAACATTTATTGAAAAGGTATCCTAAAACAGCTAAAGTCATTGCCAGAACTGCAAGAAAAGAGTAAAAACGAAATAAAATGATATTTTTTAGGCACCTTGCTATTACAAGACATTTTTAGCATGCTTACAACAATGCAACACCAGCAAAGGCAGCCATACCAACACCAACAGAGACACCTAAGGCCTTACCGGCGGCGTGGGAGGAGATAGATGGGGCTGGGGAAGCAGAATGGGAGGAGGATGGTGCTGCGGAAGAGGCCTCGGAGGTGATGGTGGTTGGTGCAGCAGAAGAAGCTGGGGCCGAAGAGGATGGTGCTGGAGCTTCGGATGATTCGGCAGCCAAAGAAGTGGAAGAAGCTGGGGCACTGGAGGCTGGGGCACTGGAAGCTGGAGCAGATGAAGCAGCACTAGAAGCAGCACTAGAAGAAGCAGCACTAGAAGATGGAGCGCTGGAGGAAGCACTGGAAGAAGCACTGGAGGAAGCACTGGAGGAAGCGCTGGAGGAAGCGCCGTTGGTGTGTCCGGAACAGGAGTTCTTGAAGGCGTCAGCAGCACTGCTGGATAAGTTGTTTGGACAGGCGCTGTCCAAACACTTCTTGATGGCGTCGGCCTCGTTGGAACAAATACAGTCCAAGTCGTTCAAGCCGGAACAGCTGGATTTCTTGACGGTTTGAGCAACACATGCCAACAAACATGCTGGGGTGTCGGCGGCTACGACTTGGATGGATGCGACTAAGGCAGCGAGTGTGGAGATTTTGAAAGCGGCAACCATTATAAACACTTTTGGTGAAGATCAAAAAGAAGGTGAATTTTTAAGTGGTGAATTTTGGTTGTAAAAAAAGTGCTCGAGTCGAGGCACTTTAGATTTGCGGCGGCGCACGCAGTGTTGTATAAATAGAATGTAAACACCCGACGCACGACATTTTTGCCAAATCGGGACGGTCTAGAATCGGCCAAAACGGAAAAAAAGTAAATTGGAACTATTTCGACCATTTCGCACTGTTTCGGCCCATTTGTGTCGAGGCCAGAGTATATTGCTAGAAAGATGCAGTACTCTACGAAATTACTATTCGTCGTTGACGAGGTGGTGAAATAAAGTGGAATCAAGTAAAAGTTCAAGTAAAAGATAGATGCGAGTAGATGTATACGGTCAACTATGTACTAGTCCCAAAAATCAGTTTAGGAGTCTGATTCCTAAACGTTGTTTTTCTCTTATGTTTTCGTCAAGCCAAGAATGTCCAGTTTTTGGATTATTTAGGAAATATTCTTGAGAAAGTGCCGTTTTTTATTGAGAACTATAACTCTTCGGGGGTCTTTATGAATACTACGACGGCTCCTTTAAGATAGCTTCGTCAGGATCAGAACGTTAAGGTATCCACGTTACGTCGCCCTCCACTATTTCTCCTTCGAACTCGCTCTTGAGTTACAATAGGCAATACACTACATATATTTATTCGCAGCCATTTAGAGTACTTATTATTTGTAGTTATAATCTTATTTGAGCAATCAAGCCTTTACTACGACAGATCACTCTCGCGTCGAACCGGTCGAGCCTCGCTTTGAGCACCGCTATAATGTCTACCTCCAAGTTCCCATTGATGGCTTTACGTAGGATATCATTCCCAATTCCTGGATTGGTCTTGATGGGCATTTTCGGCGTCTGGTACACTCCTGGCGTGACGAGCAACAATTCCAGACGCTTGGTATATCCCAAGTCTACTCCGTCGTTTGAGGCTTGTGCTTGGTATAGTTCTACAATAATCTCTGCATTACTAACAGGATTGAATACCTTGAGTTCGGCATCGGAACTAAGCACATGGATGGTGCTTTCTACAATGAACGGGTTTTTTTCCGAGGTATCTTTGGTCTCAGGTATAGCAAATTTCACCGGAGGGATATTAATGTGGGGAACTGTGATTTGCTGGAGCAAAAGGTCCAAGGCAGCGTTGGAACCGGCACTGATATTAGCAACGGTAACCTCGAGCGGCTCCTGTGAGATTAATGCACTGAGAAACTGCTCAAGACATAGTTTCTCTTCTAAATCCAGTGCTAATACTTGGACTGTCACTGTCGAATTGAACCGCTGGCGACGAGGAACATATACGTCCGACAAGGTGATTTTGCCCAAACTAGTTCCATGATACTGGATTGAAAAACTTATCGATTGACCTGGTAAGTCGACAGAATAATTAGTAGGATTGTAGATCTCGTAGTCACATAGAAACGTAATGCCGTTAATGGACGATTCGACGTAGAGAATATCCTGAATAGTTACATCTAGGTGATCCAAATCAAAATTAGCCTTTAAAACGTCTTCTTTTTTGAAACCAAGTTGGCTCATAAATTGAGGCTTTGGTTTTCTTGGTATGGTCAAGTTCTTGAGAGATAACTCTGAGATCCGGGAATTAAATAGACCCAGCTCAAAATGGACCTCTTGGAGATCGACATCCACGAATATATCACCCAATACGGTATCGTAGTCCTCACTAATTGCCTTTTCTACTAGTTTCCCAACGCTTACAGCATCCCTTACAGAAATAGCCAAGTTGTTGAAGCTCAAGTCAAGACTCAAAGTATTGTTTGATATCGTCACTTGCATCTGATTATATGAAGGCGACAAGCCTTGAATAATGTCGTCACCCTCCAGGTTTTTGATTGCAAAACTCGACTTGAACTTGGGGACTTGGAACTTTGTGCCGAGATCATACGGAAACGAAACGGTGATATTGGAAGACAAGATTGCGTTAAAGTTGTCTTGCGATCCAGGCTGAATCTCAAGATCCACTGAGTCAACTTCTAATGATTGCAAAAACGCATTTTGCCGAGGCAACTTGACTTCAAGCTCGTAATTTACCCCTTTTAAGACATAGTAAAGCCAATCCGGTAGCTTTTCGTCTTGTTTTTCGGAACCTCTAAGTACCAAGTCGATAGGCTCGCCATTCAAATAGTGCTGCAAGATCTGGTTGAACGGGCTTTTGGTTGCATCGGGACATTTGGTGGTAAGTCTTTCGTCGATTGTGTCAATCAAGCCTTCTACGGGCACCAACAATTCACTACTACGATCTACATTAAAAGGCTTACTCTTCCAATCACCCAATTTCACCAACTCTTTTTCACAGTCATACACCAAAACGTCCCAATTAATGCCTTGAACCAGAAATTCAAATGGCAACTCTTCTTGTTTGGGTATAAGTACAATTTCAGCTTGAATATTTATGGCTTCTCCCGCTGAAATGGTCTCAAACTTGGTGACTTTTATGTCAGGAATATAGTCGTCTTTGGCTACTTTTACTGTTTCCAAGAAATTGATCTCGTTGCCATGAAGATGGAACAACAGAGAATCAATATTGGAGTTGACTACTCCCTGGACATCAAGAGAAATATCGGATGACTTGATGTTTTGAATCTCATGGGCTAGTTTTACAAAATCCTGTTTAAATACCGAGACTTTGCTAATAAAGTCCACATCAGAAATACCTCTATTCATCACATTGATGATAAACGGAGGCGGACGGATATCAGCCAAGTGGAGTGGAGCAATATTGAGATCAGAAGGTTTGGCATAGAGTCGAACTGGCTTTACAGGACTTATGGTAACACCCCCCACGATAAACCCCCCGATTTTAACCACGTTCCGGTACAAAAAGTTGGACACCTTGTCATAATCTACATATACTGTTGCAACCACATGGGAGTCTACACCGTCCAGATTGATCTTGGTCACAGATATACTCTGAATATCAAATTCCACAGACTGCCCAATAATCAAGTCTAGATTGGAAAACACAAAGTACCCCAACAATCCCAACCCCATTAGCGAGATGATGATCAAATGGACGAGTTTGGGGTCGCGCGGGTCCAAGTACAATACTAAACCTTTAAAGCCACTGAATACTGACCACCATAAAGAAGCAGGGGCATCTACACTTTCAATCCTGGTCTGTTGAGACAAGGTCCTTTCTAGGAGAGGCTCCAAATCTTCGGCTATCTCTGCCAAAATGGGGCTGGAGAGAAGGGATTTGGTGCCTACTACTGAGGAGTTTGACGGTGGTCCATTTACAGAAGTCGCACTACTATTATTCTCAGGTGTACTTTTGTTCTGATCATTTGTGTCGCAGGTTTTTTTCGCAGTCTCACTTGCTATTCCACCCTCATTTGGATTTTGTTCTACAAGTTCTGTTTGAGGGGCTTCTGGTGCGTAATTATTTGATGGTGCCATTTCAACCGTCACGTCCATTGGAGTAAGCACCGGATTAGCCGCTTCTTCGTCATGGCTCGCCATCTGAGGTTTACCGAGATCTGCCAGAGTTCTGCTGGAACCTTCAAGTGACGATCTCGACAGTTTTGATGCCTTTTTCTTTTCCTCACTGGACCGTCTTCTAAAACTTAGACTTCTCTTGGGTTTAGACCCCACTGATTCTGAGTCCGAATCATTGGACCGGTCGGATGAAGAAAATTTGTTGATAGCTTTACGATAGATTTTAGACATCTGACATATCAATGATTATTCTGTTGGAAAGACAAGTATATATAGAACCAATACGTTTTAGAGTATACGGTACTTCAATGGCATCATCAAATATACTTTAATGAGGGGCAGAGCACGTGATGGTACGAATAGACCTGTACAACGACACCAACAGACTTGGGATCAACCGCTAGAGATATACTAGAGAGCTCATTTAAGAATAGAGTTAGTAGCGATGACACAAGTATATCTGGATAAACAAGACTTGATGACTGGTCAGCCCTTCTCGCTGTGTCGTCCTGAAGCACATTCTCTTTCGTCACTAACTTCTCGCTAAACATTTTGTCGCACTCTCGCAAAACCCCCACGTCTCCGGGTAACTACCGACGCGTAACATCTAACACTAGCTCTATTCTTACACTGATATCCTACTGACAGTTAGTGTTACTTAGTGTTACTTAGTGTTACTTAGTGTTGGTTGATTTTTATGAAAAACAATTACTACGATCTTGACGATATACTATCGGACGGCGAAAAAGTGCCATGCCGATTCAACATGACTGTGCCTGGACTAGGCTACCTCGAGGGTAACCCCGGAAAACCTATATTGAAAGACACCAATATTGAATTGCCACTTTGGTTGGCCGAAGTCTTGGCAATGTGCCCGATCCTGGAAGACTCGCAGGAATCGTTCATCGACTTATCGGAACCCGAATTCTTTAACCCCAAGGTGCTCAATGCTATCAAGACAAGCCCCATCTCGGTGGACTTACGTAAGCTCTTACGTAACTACTATAGGCTCGTGGAGAAGTGGAGCGGGTTCTTTACCGAGCCTGTTCTAGTGGATATAGTCATGACCATGCTCAAGGAACGGGCGTTTGAGATCAATAACTTTGCAGGCAACACCACAAAACATGTAAATACAGAGTTTATGTATACGTTGGACGAGTTTGAGCAACGGCTCTTTAGGCTTACGTCAGACAGTAATAAGCAAATGAGAAATTGGTTGCGCGAAAGTTAAATTAAGTAGTAAGAAGTAGTGAGAATATAATAAATATAGAAAATAACTGGCAGGTAATACATAAATTTTTAAAATCAAAAACTCAGAATTGAACTACTTTCTGAACCTGGGACTTTCCTCACCTATATGCAGTAATTGTGCCGCGCACGACACTGCCGTTTTGGAAATGTTCTGCATATAGGCGAGGGGTTCCCTTGGAAGCCCGAGCTTTAGTAGGGCGTCCACACGTGAGTGCTGAATGATGGAATTCGCGAAAATCACAGGTAGGATGAGTGGGCTTTTGACCGGAAGCAGTCTTGGACTGGAATGTTCAGGATGGTGAAAGTAGGTGTAATATTATTGTCAATAATATCATATGCTTTACTTTATCTAGTCTAACAACTCTCTATGGATCAAGTATATATAGTCTTATGCTCTTTGATTAAACAGACTAGTATAGCTTAATTACTTGTAGTATTTCTAGCTAGATGAGAAATGTGAGCATATTTTTTTCGTTGTGGAACTGCAAGTGAAGAAGGTTATATATAGGCGTATTATTAGTTATAGCAATTTGTTTTGTAACTTTTTTTAAAGCTTTATGGATAACTGTGCTTCTTAGCTTTTAGACAGGCTATTTGCTTAGTTGGGTGCAAATATCATTGACTACAGTAAGTTCTATCGTTGCGCTGAATTTAAATGGTTGCAAAATACAATCAACTACGATTAAAGTCGTATTATATTGAAGAGGAATCTATACTTCTTAATGAAATTGATTCGGAAATTAACCTGAATTGCAGCTCCTGCGATCAGTATTGATATGGTTTATTCAAATGGAGACAAGCATTCCCAGTGCTTCTGCTACAATGCAATTATGTCATACAATATATTTTAAATAATTCTTGAACGTTACATTTCCGGTTAGTCATGGAAAGATTGTTCGAAATAGCTCAAACAATGCTGTTCTGCTTGAAATAAATATATGATTTAAAACATACTAGTTTCAGGTACAGAAAAAGAAGTAGTTGGTAAAATTCAAGTATGTACAGAATGTACAGTGTATTAGTATCTATGTACATTCTTATTATTAAATTAGTCCAATGTATCACAACGTTGTGTCTAGTAAATTGGTCTCTTTGTATTCTAAAATACATTCTTTATGTAGGCGCAGTGCAACCCACTAACGGTTTTTTGCACCCACTCGTACAATATCGTTCCCTCTTTCTAAGATTATTAATTTTCTCTTTATAGCTGGTACAGAGTTTTAACTGGTACATATATTACATAACGATTAGAATGTCTAAACAGTCTAGTAGTCGCTCTTGAGCGAAATAGAATGTCTATACAGCCTACTTCTCTTACTAAATAGAATTACTGCTTGCAGTCTAGTTTTCATCCTTTTTGTCGCCGTTTTCTTCATTTTCTTGGCCATTTTCGCCGTTCTCTTCACCATTTTCCTGACCATTCACTTCCTTTTCTTCATCTTCGCCAAACATATCATCATCTTCACTGTCTACAAATTCCTTCAGTAAATGATTCTTGGACTTTTTGGTGACTCTAACTTCCTCCTCGTCGTCACTGCCATTATCCACTACTGCCTTCTTTCTCTTACCCTTAGAAACTACTTCATCCTGGCTTGCATTGTCTTCTCCAGAGTCCTCGTCATCATGCTCAGGCTCTTCAGGTTCTTCCTGCTCCGGCTCCTCTTCACTATCTACAATGGCCTTTTTCTTACCCTTTTTCTTACTCTTTTTCTCCTTCTTCTTTTTGGACTTTTCGGACTCCTCATTGAACAAATGATCGTCGTTCTCGTCGTCATCCACAACCACATTCATTCTGGCTTCCTCGGCCCATTGCTGCGCTTGTTCTTGTAATCTCTCTCTTTCTTTAGCAAGCTCGGCTTCCTTTAATCTTTGTGCTTCTTCGGCTTCTTCTCTTTCCTTCTGCTTGGCTACCTCTTCTTCATGCCTGATTCTTTGGGCATCTTCTAATTTCTGGGCTATTTCTACATTATGCTCTACTGTTTCTTCAAGAACAGTATTGAGTCTGCTCAATAGGGTAGACGTACCCAAATTGGCTCTAGCCTTTAATTCGCTAGCTGGATATGGCGGATGCGTTTCTTCTTCTGAAGAAAGCTGTAATAAGACCTCAATACCTTTTTCAAGCTGACTTATACCTTTTTTGATATCGTCAATGACACGAAGTCCTACGGGGATTTTAGTGATATACTCGGCCAATTGGAACTGGACATACGCCAAGTTGAACTTGAGAGAAGATTGCGAACCTGTGGCGTATTCCAAGGCTTTTTCGGCGTGCTCTAACGATTTATAGTAGTAAGCAAGGTTCTTTTCAGTATTTGCTCTTAAAAACCACGCTTTACCGAGATAAGAGTGGATTTTCGAGTCTTTTTCGTCGGTGAATCTAGTCAATGCAAGATCATAACTCTCGATAGCTTTACCGTATTGCTTCAAATCCATTAAAACATGGCCCAAGTTCAAGTACACTGAGATATCGTTGAGAGAATCTCTGATTTTTCTCAAAATATCCAAGCCTTTCGAAGGTTCTTTGTTTTCAATGTACGCAATAGCCAACCCTTGAGCAGCATAAACGTCTTTTGGATCAATACTAAGGACTTTGGAGAAGAGCTCAATGGCACGAATGTAGTATTTCTTACGCTTTTCTTCATTAGAGCTGGCACTAGCACCCGCTCCGGTAGCTTTGAGGTCTCTAGCCATGATACAGTAGATATTAGCCAACGATATCAAGGCATAGCAGTCGTGAGAATCGTACTCTACCAATGTATCTTTCTGTAAGTTTGTGTCTGCATCAGGCTTCAAACCCAATTTCTTGCCGAAGTTCTTGATAAACCAGCCATAAAACGATCTTACTTCCAAATCCGACGAATTTAAGGCTAGCAAGGCTTCGATTTCTTCTTTTATTTCCTTCTTGGTGAGTTTCTGAGTACTTGAAATGGAGTCTAGAAACAAGATTCTGAGCTTTGCAGAAAAGTAGTTGGGACACTCTTTGAGTAAGGTTTCGTAGATTTCAATAGAGCTCAGTTCGTCAGAAATCTCCTTTGATCTGGCCAAATTAAAAGTAAGCGATACTTTAAGATCTTTATGCAACTGGTCATCAGATTCGTTAGCCTTGGCAAGAGCCGTTTCGAAGTTTTCGGCTGCTTCATCAAAGTTCTGTTTCATAAAATGGAAAACCCCAATATTATTGTAGATTTCAAGAGGAACATGTTGGCCAATTTGTTTCCTACTTTCAATGGCTTTATTTAAGAACGTTAATGACTGGTTGACGTCCCGAGACTCATACAACTTACTCAACACCAAATAAGCATCTAAATCCACCGGTTCTTTCGCAGTCACAAGATCTTCTCCGTCAAGAGAATTGGAGCTATTGTTGGACAATTTAATGTATCTTTCCAAGATTTCAATGGCCTGTTCCTGTTTTCTTCTACTCTTTTGCTGCGAGTAAAGAATTCCCAAACAATAATTGACTTCCAAGCATTTACTCTTGCTCTTGAGAATCGACTCAAACGTGATCAAAGACTCTTCAATAGAACCTCTATTATGCTGGGACAATCCAAGACCAAGTTTAGACGGTAAGTTGGCATCGTTCAATTTGATAGACTCCTGGAAATACTTGGAAGACTGGGTGAAATTGGACTTATGAAACTCCACTCTTCCTAGCCAAAAAGCACATTGAGACAAGATATTCGACCGGAATTTCGAGAGTTTGGTGAAGTTATTAAACCTAATCACCTCAGAAGTGTCTACTTCTCTTCCCGTTATGGTTTTGACGATTTTATGTACAAGTTTCTCTACGATATCGTATTTCTCTTTGGTGTAATAGAACGAAGCCAAACCAAGCAATATCACCGAATCGTCTGGGTTTTCACGATACAAGTTGGCCACCTCGTCAATACACGACTTATAGTTGTCTAAGAACTCCTCGTCACTCAACGAGTTCTTAAAAGTCGAGTTGAATTTGGCCAAAAGAAGCAAGATTTTGACCTTAATATTGGTGGGATCGATGTCCAAAGCTCTGTTCCACGCTTCTAAGGCCATAGCATAATCCTTGAGGCCCCAAAAGCACAATCCGATTCCAATACGCGGATCTGGTTTCATCAATGGGTTCAATACAAGAACTTGTTGGTACAACTTCAAGGCATTAGAATAGTGTTTCAGTTTACGCAACACAATCTGGGCCTTGCCCAACAAGGCAAAACAGTTGTTGGGATCGATACGCAAGAGTTTGTCAAAGATATCCAACGCTTTGTCTTGTCTGTCTCTGAATAGGAACAATATGGCTTGGGATAAGATATTGGAGGTGTTGTTGGATGATTCGATTTGGGACAAACGGGAGATTTCAGAGCTGGCCTTGTTCAAGTAGTATTCCTTGTCAATTCCGGCCGATATGAACTTGAAGTAGAGCCACACCAAGTATGACTGGAACGAGATCTTGTCGTCTTCGGTAAATTGGGCAAGCGAAAGTGCATGGTTGATGATACTAAGAGCCTCAGTCAACTTTCCAAGGTTAGCGTACGCGGTGGCTATGCTTATCCAGTATTTTTTGGCACAGTTTTCGCCTTCCAAAAACGATATGAGCTCGTTGGGGTCGTCGGGCAATTCATCGCTGAGATTGATACTGACGATCTGGCCGTTGTTGAGCGGCACGTCCAAGTTGCCGATAGACTCTTTGGCCTGTTCGCCTAGGTAGAACGAGATATCAATAGCAGGTTCAGACATCGTGCTCGACTGCTTCCCTGGTTGATAATTGTTGATAAATGTTTGACGTTGAGTTTTTCAGTTTTCAGTGAAGGTTGGTGCGCGCACGCAACATATGGCTGCGAAAAGAAACCTGGAGTTCCAAGAGAGCACAGAACAGAGAACAGAAAGAAGGACGAGGAGAAACAGAGTAAGAGTAGACATAGAGCTGGACCGGCAAAGGAGGTGTTTGGGATCTGCATCAATTCCGATAACCTCTTCATTTTCAGATATATAAAGCAGAGCGCTTTATTTCGTCATTGACTGGACAGTCCTTGTAATATTGCCTGGTAATTGCCCAAGTACTTTAATCACTTACGCCTTGTCTTTTCGAATTATCTTTTAGTGGTAGTCATTTTTGAATAGCTCTTCTTAATTTACTACTGCTATACGGTGACTCGCCTGTCTATTGCTTACGATGTCTGTCAGTTCTATTCCTAGTACTCTAAAGGTACCAATGAGTGGTACACAATCTGGTTTGATGTACAAACTCATATGTCTTTTTAGATGTTCAAAATCTTTCTCAAAATTTGCTGAAAGCTGTAAGCTTTATCTTTGTGATAAAAGCTAAGGGATAAATCCAATAGGGCGGACACTCAACAGGTTGTAGTAAAGAAGAATCAATTAAAAGAAAAGATAATAGCAATTTATATAGATGCAATCTGTTCTGGTCTGTCGTTAGTAGTTTTGCTCGTCCGTTTGTCCTTATATTGTAATCGAATAAGTAAGCAGCTCAAGTTATCATGACTGACTAGAAAGTATTAAACTGTTTATTACTAATGATATACTCATAATCTCTACCGATATATATGTCTTCCCCGTTACAGCCCACATGAATTAATGTAGGTTTTACATACAATGTATTGGAAGATATTCTTCCATCAGCTTATGTTCGGTATAAGCCTAGGCATTCCTGAATGCCTCAATGTCTACTCAAAATAATAATCGCTATCAAGATCCAACGATTTCTTAATCTTCTCTTCTCCTCACTATACTTTTGTCCTGAAACTCGAGCTACTTGGGGGCTCGGAAAATCATTTCGCAATAATTATGATGTATTATTTTAGTAGATGGCTGCGAAAAAGTTTTTTTTTTTTTTTTTGACGTAGTTGACCAACTTACAGCTTTCCGAGATGAGAGTGCCAGTGGAATAAAAATAGCAGCAATCTACATGTTCAGTTCTGGTTACTTGTGCTCTTTTTACCCAAAATTTCATGGTCATGTTCTCTCTTGCTTCGCTCGCCAACGGCTTAACCATTCCTGGATTGCAAAAAACAGTGCTAGGAAGTTTGCCTCAACAGCCTTTCAGTGCTGTCCTTGATACCGGATGCTCGGACTTGTGGCTTCCAAAAGTTGATGCTAGTTCACGTAAACCAATTAAGGCTCTCGCAGTTCTGAAAGTTTAACATCCTTCAAGAATACCTGGCACCTGTTCAATATGACGTGCGCTGATGGCATTGTTACCTTCGGTTAGATTGTTACGGACATTATCAAAATTGATGGTATCACTGTCAATAAGATTGAATTCGTTTTTGTAAATGAGACTGCTGTTTGAAAGTAGTTACAATGGCCAAGAGGGTATGGCCACTAATGCATCAAACTATACTTATACTAACTTCCCTGTTCTTTTGAATCAAGAATTTTGCAAAATATGCTTATCCGCTTCACCTTGACAATCCAGCTGCTACAACTGGCTCAGTTATGCTCGGGAAATTGGCCATGGCTTCCGGAAGTACCATTGTGGGTCCAGGTAAACCAATTGCTTTGGACTCAGGTGCCACTTCTGCTGGATTAAATCTACGCGGCACTTAATGTTGAACCGAATGATGGGCTTTTCCGGACTGCTCCGTGTGACCAAGAGGAAACATACTTTTGAGTTGGAAAAAGGTACTCCAAGTGTCCCTTACACTAATTTTTCTCCCAGCCCCAAAGCTGATTGTTTCATTTAGGAACTCTACGATACTATGAAGATAAAGGTTGATATTTTAGGTGATCTCAGGGCTTAATGATGATTCTGATGTTCCATACTATTTCTGTAATTCTTTTTCCACCAGCTTTGTTGATATTAAATAATTAGTTGCTACGCCAGATATATAATTGGCCCTTTAATTCGAATGAAGACCATAATGTACAGGTTTCTTATTGTTCAATCAGTCCCAAAGGTATTTATTTTCTATTTACAAGGTTGTCTTGCTGCAGCAGCTCCTCTCTATTTTCTCGTCGAGCTTCAATTCCTTTTCTTTGGGTATATCTTGAAGGGCCGAGAAAAGACGAGAGTCAATATGGGAATTGAAAAAGTCGTCGAGCTTATACCCATTGATTATTCCATGGGACTCGCAGTTGGTACAGTCACACGAATCGTCAGGACAAGTACATGTGCCGGAATTAGGAGACTCTGTTTCTGTAGAAGATGATACGTTCTCATTTTGTTCGCCAACGATATCAGTGAAAAAGGTGGTGGCATCAAAAGGCTGAAGCTTCTGTTCTGAGGGTTCGTGGTACGGCGCCGACTGCGAGACAAGCTGGATTTGCGGAGGTCTAGAGGGATAGGCAGAAACAGAGTTGAAGACAAGATTGGATTCTAGAGTGTTCACATCGTTATCCATCGGATACAAGTTGGGAATGAGTTTGGAAAGATCGTTTATGGATGAATTTCCGTGGATTACACACCCGTCACATGTACAATCGTCGTCACAAGCACAAGATCCTGGAATAGAACACGACGGCACAGAGACTACATTAAAAATTTTAGACTGGGCCGGCTCAGTCGATGATTCAGGCTTGGTTGTGGACATTTCGGGCATAAAAGTGGCGTTTTCTAGAGTTTTTGGTGGAGCAGATTGCTGATTCGTACTTGTCTTCTTGTTCTGTAAGTGTTTCGACAAGTATTTCTTTAGTATGCTCGATTTATTAAAGGTCTTCTTACTCTTGTTGGAGCAACACCCACATGATTTCGACGCTTTTTTGGTGACTCCATTGGTCGTACAACACGTAGATGTGTTAATAAAGCTGTCACTATGTATTATAGGCGGTGGGGGCCTCGAATTAGGGTCGGTGCTATCCATTCTATCGTCGTAGGGCCCCACGATCTGCCCACTAATCAAGTCGATCACCTGTTTAGGCGATGATTTCAAGATAATAACCGGTCCTCTTCTACATTTGGAGCGGTTTGGTACATTCTTTTCGGTGGTATCACCAGCAATTTCTTCTGCAAAAACCGCAATACGGTGATTTGGATTGCCGTTAGCGTGCACATTGGGACGGCCCTTGGATCGGACTTGGAGCAACGGGCGGGTGTGGTGCTGGCACAGCGAGGACCGGTGGCCCCGGATACACTCCATGCACGAGTATTTGATATCGTCTATCAAGATCATTCTATATGGAGCTGAGCATTACCGTTTGATAGAATTGTAGATTTATTTGATAGAAATATGATGAGCATTTTTAGTGCCGTTTTGGGGAGGTGGGTGCGCACAGATGACATCAGTAGTTGGGATGGGGTGGTAATGGAGGAGGAGTGGTACAAGAAGTGGTGGGTGGTGATAGTGGTAGAAGAGAGGTGGTAGTAGTGGTAAAGATAGGTGGTAATAGTGGTAGAAGATAGGTGGTGGTGTGTAGATGTATGACACTATGGTCTACTAAGTTTCATTAGCGTGGATTCGCGGTGTGAAATAGCGAGACTAATTAGAGGTGTAGGTGACCGACTGCACCGAGTTGGGTGAGTTTTCCCAGTAATTTAGCGTATTAGAGTAATTTAGCGTAGTAGACTGGAACGTTGTGAGAACGTAACCCTGGTGGTAGCTTGTCTAGTCGTAGTGGTAGTTACCTCGTTTAGTGAGAATTTAAGTTTTTGTGCCGTGCGTTAGCGAGGCAGGCATAATTATAAGGAGACCTTGGGAGGAGAATGGCTGCGAAATATCATGCAGGAGGAATCCGATAGTTTCGGTTTAAATTTCAACATGATGGTTCATTTATACAAAATAACGCCATTAGGCAGAGAGTTAGAAGTGAATTGGGCCGTGTCTATCCTTCAATTTTGCGCTAGCACACAAACAAAGTCGCAATAATTGGCCCCACCGTTTTGGGAGTTCGCGTAATGTGGAATTACTTCTTTATGCTCACAACTCACCCACTTGTTTTTTTCGCATCACTAGACATTATGCATAAATGTGTCAATTACAATGACGCTGAGAATCGACACAATTTTGCAGCCAATCGTAGATCAAATGGTTCTTATTTTCATAGTAATTGTGTTTCAAGCCCCTCAGCCCCTCAAATGTTTCTTGGTTGTTGCAGAGCCACAAAGGTAATTTATTCACAAAGATCCCGCTCCTTCTGTATAATTACGAAGATATAAATTTTATTCGAATGCTAGCTCTTTATTGATGGCAATCGCTTCTACATGGTCTATATCAGCTTCGCTAATTCCACCGAAGGACCATTGAAAAGAGTCAAGACTCCTGGCTCAAAAGGAAACTTTAGAGGAGAAGCTAGTATGTTTAGTTGATTGCAAACGTCACTGCTTGCAGTCAACAGGTGATCATCCAGGTCGTGATTGACACCGCAAATACACACTTGCTTATTGATAGACAATTATATGAAAGTAGAGTAGTGCCTTCTACACTACTGACGGTTGAAGTCGGTAGATTCACAGTTCCCAACATCACACTTGAGGTCTCAATAGTTCTTTATCGTCTTTTACCAACGGCAGTTGTGGCAAGATTCAGGCTGCCTCTGGACCCCATGACTCTAACGGTGATATTATCAATTACCACAAAGCGTGGGCTACTACCCACTTTGAATTTGAGTTCGACTCCAGTACAATCCATTCGTACAACCGCGGCAGACTTACGGATAATGGACTCCTGTACGTGTGCTGGGGCTGGACATTGAACCAATTGTAATTATAACAGTTATCACTCAGTTATTAATTACAGTAAAAATACGTACCGAATTAATGACTAGTTGCAATTTGTCTACTTCTCTAGTCGAGCACTGAGTTCTCAATATGTATTCGAACATGTCTGTTAATTGCAACAATTTCGCACATTTTCTACAAAATTAAAAAGTTCAAAGGAGTTCGAGAGATACTGTGGAGATTTGTCAATTTAATGTAGACCGTGGAAGTTAGTAAAGCTGGTGGTTGAAGGCGATTCGAATAGTTGGCGAGGGGTGGCGAGAGGTAGAGGTAGTGAGATCGACGCAAATGTTTTCCTGGGGAGTAGTGTTGATGATTTCCTGTATACTTGAAGATTTCCAGTGCATTTCTGCGCGCATCTCATCGAATACCGTTTTTCAACCACCAGATGCCTGCAAAGAATTTGGACGATATTGTCCAAGGTGACGCTATAGCCGACTCCCAGATCAACTATAATGATGCCATAGACTACTGGAGCTCAGTTCCCGCATCAGTTGACGGAGTTCTTGGCGGTTTTGGTGAACAAACTGCCGTGCCCAAAGCAGACATCGTCGGATCACTGACATTTATACGCAAGCTCCAGAGCAGAATGGTGTGTCCGGCAGAATATTCCAAGCTTACTATCGACATGGGAGCTGGAATCGGCAGAATCACCCGAGACTTTTTGTGGAAAATCAGCGATCGTTGCGATTTGCTCGAACCCGTCAAGCCGTTTGTCCAACAAATGTCCCACGAATTGGCACACGTAGCTGCCAAGGGTAAGTTGGGCGATATCTACGACATAGGGATGCAGGATTGGAATGCTGGATCCAAAAAATACTGGTTGATCTGGTGTCAATGGTGTGTAGGACAATTGCCTGACAATGAGCTAGTGAACTTTTGGATCAGATGTAGAGAAGCTTTGATCGAGAACGGCATTGGAACCATGATAGTCAAAGAAAACATTGCTCCCGATGAAGATATCTTTGATCCCACCGATAGTTCGGTGACCCGCACTGATGCAAAGTTCAGACAATTATTTATTGCGGCTGGTTTCAAGCTTATTGCCAGTGATGTTCAAAAGGGACTTCCAAAAGAGTTGTTTCCAGTAAGAATGTACTGTTTAAAAGCAAACTAGGAACTATAGATAAAAACATTGTATGTATAAAGTACTAAGATATGTACATTGAGCTATTTCCAACAAGAAAGTGTTGATGTTAAGTTACCAGTAGTGCTTTCACTGGGTTCCACGTACTCTTTTATAACTTTGAGGATTATTATAAGCAGCCTGTTTATGGTAAATGTGGTTGCCACATTTTCCTTTGGTATCCTCTTTGGGAATATTATATCCGTTCGCTTTCAGATCTTGAACCATGTCTCCTAACCCAGCGTGTTGTTTGCCAAGCGGTTGTCAAGTGATCATTCTGAAAGACTACCATATCTGCGATGTGACGCGACTCAAGACGATAAAGGATATTTTGATGTGACGCGACTCAATAAAGGATATTTTGTTGGATCTATAAAAGAAGTAGAAGTAGATAAATATACGAGAACTAAAGATGCTATACCACTCTGGATTTACTGGGCTCGAAAGGAAGAGCCAATGCGATGAAACCAATCACACCCACAAACGCACCACAGATCCAAATGGGAACTGAAGACGACGTGTTACTGTACCATGCAATGATCGGAACCATGGCAGTGGCTACTCTGGTGCAGACTAGACAGAGACAATTGCCTGTTGCTCTTGCAGCCGAGGGCATAACTTCGGGTGTGTAGGCGTAAATCACTCCGTAGTAAATATACAAAGTCACGTAGACACATGACGATAAGGCCACGTTCTGGGCCCGGGTTCTGATCTGGGTATAACCAAATAGGAAAGCCATGGTACTGACGCCTCCAATAAACAATACACCTCTTCTACCCAAGCGAGGAAAGAAGTATAGTAAGGCCCCGGCTATGATGGGACCACCTGTAGAACTAGCGTTACTGATCAAGTTATCACGATAAACCCCACCTACAGTATCAGCACTGATGTTGGCACCTCTAGTGGCCAAGTATACAGGCAAGAAAGACGAGTAAAGAGGGTAAGAAATGCCCAAAAAGAGCCATGAAATAAACAAGAGGATGGTGGAGCGAGCGCATTTCTTATTGGCAAACAAGATCTTGCAATGGCGATATGCCAACTGGAATGTGCCCTTGATATTGAGTTTTTTACGGTAATCTTCGTTGGACACAATGGTGCCGCAAGCTTCCAAATCTTCTAATGTGAGCGAGCAATGTCTGTTGTACTTTTTCGCAATATCGTGCAAGATTTCAACGGCCTCTGCGTCACGATTATTTGCAACCAAGAACTTGGGGGTTTCCTTAAGACGCACCACGGTCAATCTCAAGATAGCTAGAGCCAATACAATACATCCGTTGGTATAGTAGACGTATCTCCAACCCCTGTTCTTGTGAGAAGGACAATCGTCGTAGCCCGAGCACGAATTATTGGGCAAGAAAGCGTACGCCAATGCGACCGAAACCGTTTGGCCAATTCCCCAGAAAAACGCGAAAAAAGTGAGCAACCACTGATCTTTATGGGGCAAGAATTCTAGAAATACACAAGTATCTAACACAAGATTGCCTCCAGCAGCAAAGGCTAGTAACAATACAAACAAACAGTACGTAGTAAAGGTGCCCATAGCACCGGTAAGAATGGTGAAAACCGCCGATAAGAGGAGAGAAAGGTTGAAAGCCAACTTTCTTCCAATCAAATCGGCCGAAAACCCCCAGAAAAGCGCGCCCAAGATCATGCCTCCAGCATACGTTTCGTTGGACACGGCGAATCTGTAGCCAAACTGGTAGTTGACAAAGGTTCTTACATTACTTTCCAAGAACGTGAGCTGTGTATCGGTAGCATAGCCCATACCGTTAAGAAAAAATAGTTTGAGATGGTACCATGTGAATCCGATTTCGTCTATGGCATCGTTGATCAACTTCATCTTTTCCCGCAAGATGAAATCGGTTCCTTCCAACTCGATCATATCTTCGTCGGTGGATTCTTCGAGCGATGACTTGTGGTATACAGACGCCACATCTTTGTCTGAACCTACATCTGCATTAAGTCTTTCAGTCACTATCTTCTCTGAACTCGGCTGTCTGCCAAACTTTTTGAACATTTTTCGGTACCTAAAAAAAAAATTAGTGGGGTTTTCAAGTTTATATAGCTGCATAATATACGATGCGAAGAAGAGAAAAAGGTATAGAGAAAAGAGATTTTGGGTTTCAGGTGAGGATGTAGGGATGTGGGTTGGATAGTACCGATGACGACTTCAGTACTGACTATATCATCAGAGTAGAGACATGTGTAGAGACATGTGTATAGGCTGTGATGAGTTTGATGAGATTGAAAAAAATATTTGGAAGGTGGTGCGAGAAGTGGGGCAGGCAAACTTCCAGACAACTAACTAATAAGGCGAGCTACTTGTACCATAGAAAAGAGAAGTGGTTCAAAAGAAAAGTGATTTAAAAGAGATTTAAAAGAAAAGTAATTCAAATGAGAAATTTAATGAGAAGATAGTTTGTACCGTAATTATTACGGAGGACCGGGTCAATTCTGGAAGCCAACGTGCTCGGGGCCGCATGACTGCTGCGGTGGAAGATCTCGGTTGTGCACGTGCTCAACTGGTGGTGTTGGGGTTGTTGGTGTCAAATGCTAATTGACTGCCCGGGTTGGTATAGTGCCACGGAGAGGCTTAAGCCTCCCTCGAATCTGGTCGTATCGTAGACAAGGTCCAGTGTTGCCGTAGGTCGCGTGGTTATCCACAACGGTGCTAGTTGACAATTTACGGGCTGACCCGGCAATTATCACATGCACCCCAGAAGGCGGGTCGATGCCGAAACTGGTTATGATATGCCGTAACTGGTTCTGATAGGTCGGTTCCAAAGACCAGTTACTTGAGCAACGAAAGTTATCGCCCATTCTCGTATGTTGATTCTACGTTTTTCTACGTTTTTGTTGTATGTACATTTATTCCCCTCCCCTTCTTCTGCACGCACGGCTGCGAAAATTTTTGATGTATTTTTCAGCTCCGCATCTGTACTATACTTCTCTATATGCTCTTTACTATGTCTTTTTCTCTATATGCTCTTACTGCGCCTCTTGTACAGTCTCTAAATACTATTCATAGTCATCTATATACTTTTCTCTCATGGACATCACGGTATCAAAGAACGATTGGTCATTTGCAGTCTCGCCGTTTTCCAATCTCAACACAATATCGTCCGAGTCCCAACCCTTTTCCTCATAGTTTTCAATGGCTTCATTAATCTGGACCAACTTCTCATAGTAGGGTTTGTTCTTTTCAATCAACGCCTCGGTCAATTGAGGGATTTTGGAGTTTTGCAACAAGAATTCTCCACCTGTGTCTTTGAAAATATTGATGATAAATGAAATTAGAGTGAGCAAGCTCTTGATGTGTTTACTGTATTTATTTGACAACTCAGTCAAATTGATAGGATCATCACAGAGTGACTTGGTGGATGATCTGAGGTGGTACTTGATTGGGTTTTTCTCTATGTTGTGACAAAGCTCGTAGAGCCAATTCAAGTCATATATATCGGGAGAGCTCTCTACCCGCTCAGCCAGTTCTTCGACTGCTGAGGCTGAAGGTGAACCAGCATTCTGCTCTTCTGCTCCGGAGTTGGGATATGGAATCAATTTCGAGTACTTCCAGTCACCCAAAATATCAATAGATTTACGAATCAACGAATATTTAGACGTCCCGCTGGGGTATCTGTCATATACACTAAGTTTCAATTCAGGTACGGGATCAGGAAACTTGGAAAAATTCTCTACTAATTCGGGCGATACCTTCACATCTGGCACGTCCAACTTATACAAAATCCCCTTTATATTACCCCAATGGACAAAACTCTTGAGGGCTACCAACACGTCGGGTGACACCAAAGCCTCGGGGCCAAAGTACTCGTTGATAAAATGCTTCATATAGTAACCTTCCAACTTGGTTCCGATATGGTGGTCGGTATGAAGAAAGTTAAGCTTGGAGCAGATCATCAAGTTTAAACCCATCTGGATATGGCGATCTTCGATCTTATGTTCTACAAATGCATATTCCAAAGCTATGTCTTTTACAGGAAGGGGATTATACTTGGAATTCTTGTAGTGGATCACCGACGAGTTTTCCTCCTCGTACCACCGATTCTGTTCCAATTGTTGCGCGACTCCTATTATGGAAAGACAAAAGTCGGGAAATTTGGTTAAAATTTCGCCTCCATTAATGTTACATAAAATGAAGTACGATGAAATTATCGACAAGTTGAGTTCAAGCTTTTCGGGATAGATGATCAAGTGCTTGTCTTCCTCTCTGATTCTCTGAAATGTATTGTTGACAAAACGGTATTTTCTTCCTTTCTTGTTGTATTCGACCTTATTGAGGTCGTCAATCGACGACAAGATCAAGTCCAGCACTGATACAAGCGCTTCCGATGCAGATACCATGGTTGGTGGTGTTCCTATTGATGTGACGGACGTGTTTTCTCATACCGGTACATATACTGCATATAGACGAACGGTACTGCACACAGCCACATCATTTGTGTCACTATTTGGTCCTATAGACGAAGACGAAGCATGGTGCGAGTGGGGAACATCCTTGACTCATATTGAAGCTGTGATACTGACCTTGGTATGGTGTTCAGGAGTTATTGTTGTTGGTTTGCGATGACAAACTTATTTCCAACATTTCGCAGATCCTCTATAACATTAGCACTCACATGGAAACCAACAAAAGACTTGGACAATACACCTTCATTACGGGCCAAATAAAAGTCTGCAGCTGAAACAATTACACTTATCTGATTAATTTATAATTGATGAGGCACTTCTCACTAGTAGTTAATTTATTCACATATTCTTATCTCCAAAAAATAAGATCGGCCTTCCAATTTAGATGGCGAGGCTGTGCACTTCAGGCGTCAATTACGACTCTATTTCCGCCTTTACACTGAACATTGTCCTGGTTCACCTCACAAGTGCTTAGAAGCCTGGTAGAATATAGGATTAGGCCTTGCCATATATTCACCAAAACTATTAAGTGATTATCAATTACTATAAAGCCTAAAAATCCACATATATCTTCGGAGCTAATCATTACGAGCCATATCATGACAGGTGCACTCATAAAAACGCCCAACACATTATCTGTATTTTTTTTTCTTAGATGCATGTGCAGTCCTGTATATACCGTGGTCGTAGGGGTCCCACTTCAAACCGGTGGAGCGATTGTAGGCACCATGCAACAAGATCTTTGTCAAACCATGTTGATTTGAAGAGGGGAAAAATTGTGCCAGGATATGTGTCGATTGTTGGGGGTTATTGTTTGCTGTACCGTTGCCTATAACACTTTGAAGTAGTTGCATGTATACAATTTTCTTGGACATGTCTCAGTCTGGCAGTTTCATTTGCCCCTGATTTCGCTCCATCATAATCACATACGATGTCTAGGTATATGCCGGTCTCATTTCAGTTTTGCGTAACGGCAACCGGCGAAAACTTTTTTTTTTGACTCAAACAGTCGGCGAGGCCTGACATTTTAGCCAGATACGATTGTGCCACTAAAAAATAAACTCAGTTATCATCTGAGAATGGAGTACCGCTCAGAATGCCCCACATGCCGTTCCATTTATTTCTTCAATATTTCTATACATCTATTTTTCAAGTTAGAGCATCAGTCTAGTACGATGGAAGTCAGACAAAGTTTCCGAAAGCAAGTATATCAGATTATCTCTGTCATGGGGAATATTCGTAAATGCATTTAGCCTAGCAATTAAACCTGCTTTACATGCATGACGACGGCCAGTGTGCAGCCCAGATGCCAATGATTTTGTTTGCTGGACGGGGGTCCTTCTTACCGGGATTGACATTTTCTTGCAAGATGTCAAATTATTGAATCACAAAAACCGAACTGATGTGTAGATAAACTAAAGTCAGAAAATATCCATTTTTGGTAGGAGGCTTAAGGGTAATAGCCATCGATTATCTCGTGCTGAAGAAAATTTCCACCCCAAGCTAAAACCGGATGTCACAAAAGCCCCGAAGTCCAGTTGCCAGCTGTTTACGGGATCCGGACTTTTTTTGTCATCCTACAACCGTATCCGCTTAGTAATATTTTTGACAAGCATATTATTTTTAATGCCCCATATTCCTGATTGAGGGCTTGGGGCCAAGAAAAAAAAATCTCTAGACACCTAACTCCACCTTCGAGGTACATGAAAATTCCGTTATTATATGGCGACTCGTGATACCTGGCTGCATTGGGTATATTATTCAAGTTTCAGAAGTTAAAATCCTTAGCCTAGTATCTTTAAAGAGTTGTGCCCAAGAACTTTCACACTTCCAAATAGGTTGGCGTCTATGGTGAAATTGGCAGGTTCATCGTTTCATCTACGTGTCTCATCTTTACTTCATTCCATGTTTGTAGCCAGAACACTGAACATCCCAATATATGGAAACATCGTGTTCTCCCCCAATTGTCCTTGCACTCGCTTGCGTCATGTATCGGTGTCAAGACTGACACTAATTGTACCTTATCTCTGTTTACAAAGCATGATTTCTATTTCTTTTTCGCACTCTCACTTCAAAAATTTGCCCCAGGTTTACATTTACGAATCTTTGGCAAGCAGACTGTTTACCAGTGTTAAAAATATCTATTGATCTAGAATATTCAGTCTACTTCCAAGCAAATAGTCTGATTATTGCATTCAGCCGGACAACCGGCACCACATAAAGATGATACAGCCCTTTCCTTTAACGGTTAGTATATTGTAGTGGGCCAGCTTTCTTTTCTTTTCAATCAATGGACTATAATTGAGGATCACGGCGACAACCGCATATACGGTTTTGACTTAGTCTGGAATCACAATCGTCTCTTCTTGGCCACAACAATCGAGCCTGTGTCATTCAACTGTCATAACTTTTGGTAGTGACGGCGATTTCCGATGTTTCGACAATCTCCCTGCATGTATCACATCTATTTTTATTCTTTCTTTTCCGCTCCCACACGCTACAATTCCTTGCCCTCACCGAAAATGTCACCTGCACCAGAGAAAAATATTATTAGCACACACGTTCTCGGGCTCATATACTTTGTTTTTTTCTAGGGTCACAATTTCTTAGCATTTACCATACGAGTTCTCCGAAACACTGACCCCAAAAAGAGAGCAACACCACCCACATTTTCGGATGGCGCCAACTACGGTAGTATGTGTTAAATGTGCTTTAAATATGCATTGTGTATTAAATATCCCATAGATATATCCTGACCACCCAAAAAATAATGTAATAATACCAAGAATTGAAAATAATAAAGAAACTCGTAATTGCAGAACTAGACCAAGTTCAAGCGTCTCTGTTCCTTTAAACTCTTGATCTTTCTTCTTCTGGCATTGATAAACCAATTGCTCAATTGTTGCTGGTTCAAACCTGTAGAAACCATCAATTGATTCTTCTCAAAAGAGTTGGGGTATGGATGGTTCAAGTGGTCATTCAACCACTTGAGAAGTATGTATGTGGTCTCCTTGGGCAAGTTGTTTCTTGTCTTTCTCTTGGAGTTACCACGCGCCAACTGCGAAGAGTTGGCCGAGTCCGAGTCATTAGACGCCTCGTCATCGTCGTTGTCATCGTCACTTGGCGACACCCCTTTGACTACTGGCGACTTGTAGGAGTGTCTCAACAACAATGGAGGAGGAGTGGAGTCGTTTGGATAAACGGGCGATGCATTGTGTGATAATGGAGATCTGTTTAATAAATGAGACGACGCGGCCGGAGAAGAATTGGCGGTGGAGCCGCCGGGCTGGCTCGTCACACTAGACGTGCTGTATGCCACAGGGCGAGGTGGGTATTGGTGAGCATAGTATTGTCCCGCGTATGACGCCGAAGCGCCACCAAAGTATTGTGGTTGTGGGTAGCGGACTTGAGGAGGTTGGTCGCCATAGTAGTAGTTATAGTAGTTGTAGTCTGGCTGCAGTTGCGATGGGGGTGGTGGCACAGGCTGCGGCAAATGACTATTCTGGCGCGACAATGGCGGCAATATTGGAGGGCCCTGAACAGGTCTGGCGTGATTGACAGGATTGGCTGCCATTATTCCAGGGATTCTTGCGGGTCCATCGACAGGTCCAGGTAAGTGATTGAGTAATATGTCCGAAATAGGAGGCAAATTGATCTTTTCTCTGTTTGACATGATAAGCTATAGAAGTTAATTCGATACTTCAATAAACGCTGTAAAATTGAATGGGCAGATCATGTCTTTTTATATGTGGGCTCGTTTTTTTTAACGGTTTGAAGTATTTCTGGGCTAATCTTGTAACTCCGTTTTGAGAAATATTTTATAATTAAAAGATGATATGTGTTTAATCATGTCTGATTCCCCGATTCTCAAAAAAAAAAAAATAATTTTAAATGTTACAAAATTAGAGCCTAATTTCCAAGAAAAAAAAAAAAAGTCAAGAAAAAAGAAGAGGCTTGTATGCACTCAATTCGTATGTGTCAAGAATTAAGAATGTGTAATACATCCAGAAGAATATAGGGGGGTAGTGTTTTGTGGGGACGGGGGGCAGGTGGAAACTTAAATTTCGAGCCAGGCTTTAACCACATGCTGGATCTTATAAGGCAATTCGGTCACGCGGAGCAGTTGTACAATTACCACTTTGGTTTGACACGGCCAAGAAAAGGCTGAGTGCGTTACGTGTGTTACGAAGCTCTTGGTTCCTAGGAAAAAAGATTGACAACTGCTCAAGAAAAATCAGCGTAGCGTCAAGAAAACAGAAAAAAACATGGCAATTTACTTCGTTCAAATGACTCACCCAGAAAAACAAAAACTCTAAATTGAATTTTAATCTGACATTATATTCGTTTGTTACTATGCGTGGAAATACCCACAGACCAGTTGTTACGTCAAGAACGCTATTCAATTCAAGTTGTCGGACATTTTTCTGTTCCAGTTTCTACAAATAAGAGTACGCGCAGCTGTGTGGACTAACCGACATATGATGATGTTTTTCGGTGCAGTTGGTAATGGTGACACCCTGGAGACAAACAACGGAGTATGAGATTATCCCGAAAAGAGGGGTGTAGTACGTTTTGATTTCACCACCCTTGACAATCTACGTGGAGGCAACTTCTTAAGCTGCACAAAATCTGGATGAATTTTAAAACCCAAGGATGTTCAAGGAGGAATGTATCCAAACCCCACGATGGTTCTATCGTTTTCTGTTGTTGTTTTGGGGCATATTTTTAATAAATGGTACCGTCTATATTGACGGAAAAATATTTTATAACACCAAACAGAAATGTCAAGTCAAAAAAAAATGATCGAGATTCATATGTATTCTTTTATGCAAGTTCCAGATGAGGAGGATATTTTACAATGAGTTCGACCAAGCTGCATGCTATCTATTTTTATTTTGTCGCCCTCGGAACTTAACCTCGAGGGACTACCGGTAAAAAAATGTCGTTTCAACTTTCAATACTGAACCGCTCTTTC
>JAJMJN010000023.1:0-51388 GCA_030563685.1 Suhomyces kilbournensis
TAATGATAACGTAGTTACCGGAGGTTCTACCTAAAGCACCTCTGTCACCAGCCTTTTCTTCGACGTTGGAGACAATGGTACCTTCTGGACAAGAACCCAAAGGCAAGATGTTACCGACGTTCAAAGAAGCCTTCTTACCAGCGTAGATAAATTGACCAGTGTAGACACCTTCGTTGGCAATGAAGGTTTCTTCTCTCAACTTGTACTTGTATGGGTCACGGAAAGCGACCTTGGCTAATGGAGCACCACGACCTGGATCGTGGATGATTTGCTTGACGATACCACGGATGTAACCATGACGTTCAGCGTAATCCAAGGTTCTTAACTTGGCAGCTCCCTTTCTCAATCTGGTGTGAGCGGTGAAGATAGAACCAGCACCTTTTCTTTGGTTACGAATAACTCTACCTATACGATGTTAGTAATGTTCGGGGTTAATCAAGATATGGGTTAAATTCTGTTGGGCTTTAACGACTTCTAGTGGATTTCTGGTTCATACTAATTTCGTGGTTTTGGTGTGTCTGACATGTCTCATCTCTGTTCTCCAGGTGATAAAAGTTGTTGGTAAGCTCGTAGGGCTGATTTAAATTATTCTTTCACTGTTTCTACTTGTTGTCCACATTCTATGATACCAACATGGCCATTGCTCTGCTCATATCTCTTTGTTTCCGGTTCACATACCCATTTTGAAGTGATTGGTTTGCTAGATCTAATAGAAAGGTAAAATTTTTATAAATTTTTCAAGTCTCTTTTCGTTGTTTGTTCGGGCACGAGCTGCTCGCGACAGAGTAGAGGTGGATGAGAAGTGCGACGAGAAGGTGCAACACCGTGCGGCGACAACTTAAGGCCAGAGTGCGCGCATTGGTGGGAGAGTAGTGAGACAATCTGCGCGAGCTACCAGGACTCTCGCGAGACGCAGGCGCGAAGGAGTCAGGTGTGGCGGTAGCTCTCGCCGTGGCACCGCAATAGAGTAGACAAACATGTTTGTTGTGTTACGTAATCGGGTCTTAGGAGTGCATGTAATCAGCAGGAATTCTAGGGCGTGTGCCCTAATACGTTGTTTTGCGCGTGACCCATCAAAGCAATCAGTAAGAGATTCTGGGGTAGGTTAAGCTCTTGGTACCACCTATTTTTACTTGAAAAAGTAAGGCTGGTGAATTCATAATGTTTGCAGTTTTGCAATTTCAAGAAAATAAAAGAATTAGTGTAGCAGTATCAAGATATTCAAAATAGGCACAAAATGCTGAGTTGAGGTATCCATTTGTAAGCTTAAACGAGAATAGTTATTGAAACATAGAACATCCTGGCAGTTCCTGAACCGAAGAACTACCACGCCTACTATTCGATAATTGATCGAATTTGATCATGTGTTGCCGTCAGTCACCTGTCACCATTTGATTTAAATGGCTGCGAAAACACGAAACTGTGCGACACTCAGAACCAAGAGTGAATTCGGGGACTTCTAGTAAGAATATACTGAATTACTGATCTATTAGAATAGTTTTAATATTTGTAAAGTTTATTGAATTGCCTAACCTGCCTAAGGCTCTATAAAAAAACCAAGAATTGAAAACCCACCTGAACTAACCTGTTCACCTAATTGCGCTTGTAAAATGCTTCCACGGCTTCAAAATATTTTTTGCCTTCCATGGCGTAGTAGTTCGACTCAAAACTACAAAGGAGTCTGTATATTTGAGAGTCTGCTCTGAATGTATCGTCAATGTACAAGTTTTCGATGGTTTCACCTGAGTTTTGCATTTTGATGTACATCGAGACTGGATATTGCTTGATCTCTTCGTCGGTAAGAGGTTGATATACTTTGTAATAGTGTTGAGTTCTGAGTTTGAAGTCTGCGATGGATGCAAGGTAGTCCTTGTCTTTATAGTCATTGTTGTTGGCCTTACCGTTGATGTTGAACTGCATCAAATGATCTTTGGTGCACTGGACATCGAAGATGATGCAGTTGGCATCCACCCCGCTGGCCTCGATGATTTGGAACATGCGCGAACGGCGTTCTACAGTGGTATTGGTGGCATCCAAGAAGCCAACCTGCACCTGATTTTGGGCAAGATCCCTGAGCATGTTTTGGATATTTATGTTTGCATAGAGCTCGCGGTCGCACTTGCCCTGCACGTTATTGGGGTTGAAAAAATCGGAGTTGTTGAACTTGGCGTTAAGCCTCCTCACATCACCCGCGTTGTAAATATTTGATCTGAATGGTGAGGACGTGTTGATAAAATTGCAAAGTTGTTTCGCAACCGTACTTTTTCCGGAGGCGGGTAAACCCACCAACATGACGATTAACTTTTCGTTGGTGATGGAGTTGAGTTTCTGGTGAAGATACTCGAGGCTGATGCCCAGAAGAGCTGCGTGGGGCATCTGTTTGGCGGACACCGACCCATTTCTAGATAAGATGGGAGTAATAGAGTTTGTAGTGTAGGGGCCGGAGGCGTCGAAAAGCGAGTTGAGGGAAGTGCACGAGTCGTACGAAGGGATGTTTTGCTTCTGTATATTTATGGCGGGCGGAGGACCCGAGTCTAGCCAGTGTGACATAGTTGTGGTGACGAAGTAGTATAGGGATGAAGTATTTAGGTGAGTTGGCAAATTAGCAGATATCTCCCTATATAATACCCGTGTAGGCGGCCGTAGGCCCGTAAGCGATGGCACAAAAATTTTCGGAGTTCATTGTGCCATCGCCCAATGCGGAAGTAATGAGTCTGCCAAACATTCACTGGCAGGCGCGACGGAACAATCACAGCCGACCCGGGCGGCCGGAACGCGGACCCACGGAGATGTCATCACGGATATGACTAATTACTGTACGACTACACGGTTTGCAATGGATCTACGGATCGTCTCAGATATGACTAACCAGACTATATACACGTGAATATTTTAATGCTAACGATCTCCTCTACTTGCTCGGTTCATACATCACCGGTTGCTGATCCAATTTTTCCCAGCGACTGGCACGGGCCTGACCAATGGTGGAGTATATGCGGATAAGATCCTCTCTGGACCCATCGCCACTTGTTCCGGGTCTTTTTTCGCTGGCCATGGCGATGGCGTTTGTAGGCACAGATAACAAGTCCAAGTAGTGAGCACGGCTTCTGTTATTGACTTGCTCGTCCTTGTGGTTCAAGCGGTGGATGGTGTACTTCACAGTCCAAGGCGCCCCCACGCGTTGTGGGTACGCGCACCGATTGGTATTGACTTTTCCGTCGATCATGTGCTCGTTGATATCGATGTAGTAGCCGTAAATCACCTTGTCCTTGACAACATCCTGGTTGAACTTGGTGAGCCTATCGCGGTGCGCTTGTAGGTTTGTAGTTCTTTGTTCTGGCGAGATGTTTTCCTTGAAGCTGGTCTGGAAGCTATCGGGAAACGACTGCAACTCTTTGATCTGCTTGGGGCTTATAGGAACTGCGTACGCGTAAAGCCTGGTGGAGGTACCTCTTTTGATGTGCTCGCTCTTCATGATAAGTCTGAATGCACTGTTTGTAGGCAAGTCTTTAGTGATGGTATCCAACAAATCCTGGTAGATATCGATGGTCATGGCAAACTGGGTTTCGGCCACATATGTAGGGAGCTTGTCGTTGAGCTCGTCGATGTTGATTTCGCTCGACAGAAGCTCGTGCAAGTTTTCAGGCGATTTGTGCTTGTATTTCTCCACCCCTTCGTGGTTGTAGAATATCTCGTCAAGTTCTTGAAGAGGGAAGTACTGGAACCCGAAAAACGAGTTGATGTTGTGATATGCTACGTAGATGCCGTCCATCTGCCCGATTCTGGCCTGAAACGCGTACTTGAGAAGAGCTCCAGTTCTGACCAAATCCTTGAATTCTTTGGCAAATGACTCGTACTCGCCATTGAGTCGCCAGATCTGGTAATTGTTCTGCTCTGGATCGGGATTGGTGCTGTCGTAGCGTACAGAACAGGCAGCCCGTGTCTTGAGGTCGAACGTTCCGTTGCCTGGTAACCGTTCATCGTAGCAATCCAATTGGGAACGAAGGAGAAATTTGCCTATTTTAGAGTAGTTGTACACGTTCATAAGCGGTTTGGGTGGTTTTTCGTCCGAGCTTTTCTTGTATGCCTCAAACTCTTTTTCCTCCGTGGTCAACAACGTCTCCAAGCAATGGCCCATCGCAGAGAGTAAGATCTCGTTATCGTGGGACTTGTCAGATTCTACAGAATACACAGGTTGGTCATTGTCCTTACCCTTGACCTGAACTATAAGAGTTGTGGGCAAAGAGGAGACGAAGCCCAGAAACGGCTCGAAGTTAAAACGCGACGTTTTCACGGCATTATAATTGTTCAAAAGCATGTAGAACTGCATGAATGTCGATGTCATTGACAGTGTAGAAGAGTAATACAGTTTCTGGTGCTTCTTCGCCATGCTTAGAAGCGTTTCGTCTTTGGAGACTGACTGGAACGTGCTGATAGACCCAAAGTCAAAGTCGCTATAGCTTACAATCTTCTTAAGAAATGGCGGGAAGTTGTACACTCTGGTCCTTGGATCCTGTAGAAAGTTTACTCCTGGCGAGAACAAGGCTCTATCTAGATTATGGGCTAGTTTGGGGATCTTTTCCTGGTTCAATTTTTCAGCCTGCTCAAGTTTTGAGGCACCAGTGGTGTTTTGAAGTGCCGGCTCGGCATCAGACACTTCCAAAGACTGCCTGTGCTTAATTGGAACGGTTTCTTTATAAGGTAAGGGTCTTATTTTCTTGGGTTTGACGGTGCTAGAGGCCTCATTTGGTTCATACAGATTGGTTTTTCGAGGAATCCAGTTGGAAGGTTTGAATCTATTCTTGAAAAGTTTGCTTCTTTCATCAGTGTTGAGTCCAGCAAGCTGAATCCGCTTGCGGCGGGCATAGATGTTGTCACGAGCCAAAGAAGGCGGTCTGGAAGCCTCAGTTTCGGCGCCAGTCTCTTCATCTTCGACTTTCTTACGTTCATGGTTCGATATGTTGATTGCTCTTCGAACGTTTTTGCTTAGCACGTTTTTATCAAGCTCTTTGGCATAGCTGCGGTCGATCTTCTTGGGCTTATTGGTAGGCACTTTTGCATCCGGGGTGTCTTCGCCAAAGGTTTCTATTTCTTTTTCATGTGGGACAAGCTTGTATGTACTTTTCAATGCTCCTGTGAGATCTATGGGCTTGGTTTTCTTGGTATACTTTCTTTTTGGCGTTTCGCCTTTTACGTCTTGCTCATCTCCTCGTACAGCGCTGCCTTTGGGAATAGACAAGCTGAAACTTCGGATTGCTATACTTTTTCTACTTATGTTGCGACCAACGACCAACATTCTCCACTGTATCTTCTCTCTGTATGCCAACGTCGTGTAAAGTGACGTATGTCTTGTGTGATTTACCTCATCGAGGTCTACGAGATCAGAGTGCGTGCGCGCACCCGCGCTACAAAAAGGTTCCAACTTTTGCAACAAAAGACATACACATCTTTTGATAGATGACCACTGTACGACAGGATCAAAAGATCATTGGTATATATTGAATATAGAAACAAATGGGGACAGTAAATAACAATAATTGAACATTATAAATTGACAATAGTAGAATAAGTATCGCCATGTTAAGGGAGCGGCCCCAGCACTAGCTTAATTAACATAGCATTGTCAATTATTCTACCTTAATTGCGCTCGGCTTTATCTCGAGCTATTTAGGTATTCCTAGAAGAACCTGCGGGTTTCTTATGATTCGCTTCGTAGTCAACAAATCCTAAAAAATAATTTCTATGTTAGATTTTTACTCACAAAATACCCAAAACGCCATCATACTCATGAATTGTAATTGTAATTGTAATTGTAACCCATAAATACACCTGATGAGAGATTGGTGAATAGGCTGAAGTTGTCGTGGACGTCGCACGATTGATCCTTTGTCTGCTTTGCACCTGGTCGCGGTGTACTAATAGCCGTTTTGGTCTTGTGGATAACGCGCAAAAGACTCATAGCACTGGAAGAAGTATGCGGCAAAGATCTTTACATTAACCAGAGACAATATACAGACTAATATAGAGTATTGTAATTACATTATCTGGGCCACAGATGGGCTAAGGTGCAGGGCTAATTGTAAGGGTCCAGCGCCATAATAGGCGATTACGTGATGTGGCACAAGCCTCATGTGAAAAAAGATTAAAGATAAGGCTAAATCAGGGCTTTGTTGATAACGCAATTGTGCAACTATGGCTGATTTTTGAAGTATTTTGCAATATTGCACCTTTTGTCTTTGGCAGTTGCGAAATCGAAGCTGCATATTGGCAATACCCCGAGGGTTCAAGGAGTTCCCCGAGGGTTCAAGGAGTTCCCTGAGGGGCTCATCAATTGGTATAAATACAGTGTATATGAACATAGAGTGAAGAGTAGAATAGTGTAATCATAGCAATCATGGTATATGGACCTCTAGGTGCACAGGTGCACGACCCACTTATTAGAAAAGGATTGGTTTCGCAATTGACCAACGGAGGTATTAGTTTGAGCAACGACAAAATCATCGAGCTTCGCAAAACCCTCAAATACCCGGAATATTTGGGCCCATTCAAGGCCGAGGACGAAGGTAAATACAATAACTTCAAGAACGTCGACGGCGCCAAAAACGACAAGGGCCATTTGGGTGATCCTAAGTTCAGTAACTTGTTTCCTTCTGGTGTCAAAGTCGTCAAGGAAGACTTGTCGCCTAATTTTGGAACCGAGATCACCGGCATTCAGCTCTCTCAATTGGACGATGCTGGCAAAAATGATCTTGCGTTGTATCTCGAAACGAGAGGTCTCGCGGTGTTTCGCAACCAGGACTTGAGAGAAAAGGGTCCCGCGGCTGCAAAAAAGTTTGGCGAGTATTTCGGCCCATTGCACATCCACCCGGTGGCATTTGCGGCCGAAGACTACCCCGAGTTGCTTGTGACGTTCCGTCCTGCTGGCGATGGCTCACGGTACGAAAAGCAGTTTGCTGGACGGGCCAAAGGGTTTGGATGGCACTCCGATATTAGTTTCGAAGAGTACCCTGCGTCGTTTTCGTTTTTTGTCGCGTTGGAGGCTCCTCCTTCGGGAGGTGACACCGTTTTCTTGGACTTGAGAGAGGCCTACCGCCGGTTGTCACCCATTTTCCAGAAGTTTTTCGAGGGCTTGACGGTGATCCACACCAATTACTACCAAAACCAGCTTGCGTCCCTAAATGGCAGCACCGCCAGAGTTAAGGGAGACTACTTCACCGAGCATCCTTTGGTCAGAACCCATCCTGTTACGGGAGAAAAAAGTTTGTTTTTCTCGCGAGCATTTATTCACAGTATCAAGGGTCTCAAGTCGGAAGAGTCCGAGGCCATTTTGGAGTTCTTGGAAGATCACGTTACCAACAATCCTGAGATCCAGGTCAGAGCCCAGCACAAGGGTACTGAGGCCGCAACCGTTATTGCGTGGGATAACAGAATTGCTCTGCACACCGCCATCGCCGACTTTTTGCAGCACTCCACCGGTCCTAGACACCATTACAGGTTGACTGTCGTGGGAGAAAAGCCATACTTTGATGGAAATAAAACTGGTGGAGATTCGAATGGACATTCTAATGGACACTCTAACGGACATTCTAACGGACATTCTAATGGACATTCTAATGGAAAGGCCAATGGTTCTAACGGAGATACTGTCCTGGAGACAAAATAATCGGGCGAGAACCATGCCGCGTAAGTTTTGGCTGCGAAAAATCTTCCAGAGATGCATTCCCACCCAACACTGTGTGGATAACAAATATATATCATAGTCTTTAGATGTGTATTTAAAGAGAAATTATATGAGCTTAACATGAAGAAGTTAGCCTTCTGGCTTGATGTATTGAATAAATCAAATTAACTGAAGAAATTAGCCTTCTGGCTTGATGTATTGAAATCAAATAAACTGTGTAAGGGTACCTCGGTACTAGGAATGCTTGAGATCCGATTCTATATCATTGCTTAAAACAGTTCGCTATTTAGCTGGCTATGCTTTTTTTCACTCTGAAAATGTATATATATTGAACATATATCTTACAATTTACAGACGAAGACCGGGAATCCCGCTCCATGCCGGCTTATCCTCTTCAGGCGCCAAATTATTGAGTCCCGGCAAGCTGATTTTGGGCTGCGCGCGGTCGGTTTCGGTGGTGCCGCTTTTGACAGGAGACGCATCGGTGATAGAAGAGCCCGCTGGAGGCTCTATGACAGCATTGATGTTGTTATTTACAGAATAGTACCAGGCACCCTGCTTGTCGTCGGTGTACAATGCATCTTTAAACGACATAGGGTCGTTTGGTCTGGCTCTGGACCAGAAACGCGCGGTTTTGTCAGAGCCCGCAGAACAGAGCAAGTGGCCCAAAGGATGGTATTCGAGCGCACGAATAGCTTTTTCGTGTGCATATGGGATTTTATGCACCGCTTCTAAGGAATTGGAACCGCGAGAAGTGCTGAAAGTAGCCGTTTTAGACTTGGTGGAGGAGCTATCAGGAATATACGAATCAAGAAGGTAATGATTCATGGACCCGTTATAAGCGGCAGTAGTAAGAAGCGAAGGGTGGATAGGGTGCCATGAAACACACGACAAGTCTGTTTCGTGGTCTCGCAACACCAAGATATCCTTCATGGTACGAAGATCAAACACTCTACATGACCTATCTCTCGATACAGTTGCCAATAAGCGCTTGGTTCCGCTGGTCTGGAACCGTGTTTTGTTGACTGTGTGCTTGAATCCGTGCAATGTAGTGATGGCATTGGACGCACGAGGATCCCAGAGCTTGACCAAGTTATCCTTGGAGCCACTTACTATAAGCCCCAAGTTAGGGTGCCAATCGGCACTTTTGACTTCCCAGTGATGGCCCGTCAAAGTACGCTCCTCTTTACCGTTATTAAAGTTCCATATTTTGAGAATAGAGTCGTCGCCTGCAGTCAAAAACTTGGAATCGTTCGGACTGAACGCGATGTCTCGTATTCCGTTGGTGTGTCCGTTGATAATATTGACGTTGTTGAAATTGGGCTGCCAGTACTTGATGACACCACTCTGGTCTCCACTCAACAACCACTCGTCATTATGGGAATACTGGAGCGATAGGATCGGCAGGTCATGTGCCTGCATGATAGTCTCGAAATTGAAGGTCATACCGTTCCAAATAGTGAACTCTCCGCTGTGCGAAGCCACCACAAGACGACGGCCCTCGGGCGTCCATTTTACTGTATTAATGGAATGTTTGACTTTATTGGAACTCAAGTGGACAAACTTGGTCTGTGCGTCCATGATCGCAAGGTTATTAGAGTTGCCATCGCTATCAAGATTGAACGAAGACGAGTAGGCGAGCGACGGCAACAAGTCGATGAGATATGACGATTCGGGACGGATTTTTCCTATAGGCTGGAGTTTCTTGGTAAGCCCAAGACTCTTGTTGATGTACCAGCGTCCCATGTTGTTACCATGATCGACTGTTCTTCTGAAAGACGTTTTCTTTTCTTGGGATGCGAGCTGCTGTTCGAGATTCTGGCTGTACGGGGTCCGCTCGGGCCTAGCCCGACGTTCTTGTTGGTACATGTTGAGTGAAGTCTATATTATGTGATTAAGTGAGTGAATGGACACTATCTTATGTGATAGATTTAAGTCTAATCGAGTGAATGAAAGTATGCAATAGATATAGATGTCTTTTAATCTTTTGATATCTTTGGTATATTTTCTTTGGTGCGAAGTTTGAATTTCTGCGAAAGCTACCGCAGGCTCGCTAAATAAGGCCAATTATATTAAGACCAGAATGAGATAGTGCAATTGAAACAAGAACAAACAATTGTATTACTTGTTCATTTTCTGAACACTTGGGATAGAAAGCAGTAGAAAAGTAGAGTATATTGGTGTATAGACCTACTATATAAAGAGTAGTAGTGAGTCGGTGCGAACTCTCGCTAAATTAGTGAGTCGATGCGAACTCTCGCTAAATTAGTGGGTCCCTGCAAACTCTCGCTAGATTAGTGAGTCTCGATCTCTCGCTAGATTAGTGAGTCTCGATCTCTCGCTAGCTCACTTGTACTAAAATGTCAACAAGAGGTCGGCAGAAGAATGAGATTTGGAGTTGTTTACGCCATGATACGTCATATCTTCAAAACAACTTACGCCTGAACTTTTGGTGCAAGAGAATAATGAGACTGTCATCTCTCACTACCGTGATTCGTAGTGTGTCTGTTGCAGCGTGCAGTACATTGTAGTCTAATTTGCGCGAGCCACAATTCCATTGCGTGAGGCTTACATAAGCCCACGTTTGGATCATAAATTCACAGACGTCACTCAAGTCAATAAGTATACACCTGTAATTATGTTGGAAGCTTACTATCACGACAATCTCGATACCGAAGACAACTTCACCCAGCCACACAACTCAGGCGAACCTGTTTCTTTGGAAAAGTTGGAATCCATCGGAGTGTTCTATCGCCATGTGACCTCCATCGAAGATTTGAATGGAATTGCTGACCAGAGAGGATACAAGAATAGAGACACCGTCAAGTTGAACTTGCAGTCGTTCAACAACGATGTCGACGCCTACAATGCCCAGATGAAAAAATTCTACAAGGAACATTTCCACGAAGACGAAGAAATCAGATATATCTTGGACGGAGAAGGCTACTTTGATGTGAGAGACGAGGGCGACCGTTGGATCAGAACGAAATTGCACCCGCACGATTTGTTAGTGCTTCCTGCGGGCATCTACCATCGTTTTACTTTGACAGACGAGAAGAAATATGTTCAGGCCATTCGTTTGTTTAAGGACGAGCCAAAGTGGGAGGCCATCAATAGAGACACCAACAGAGCCAGCGAGGCCAGGGAAGAATATGTCAAGTCTATATCTGTGTAACTATTTAATTCTGGTGTCGTTGTATCAGTGGCACCTTAGTGTATCTTGAATGGTATTATTTATTGTTGATCCAAGGGATCTGATCTATTGAATGTATGGTGTATATGCATCTTTGTATGCAAAGTATCAGAAGTATCATGATTACTGAAATTGGAACATTTCTGGCTGTGACCATTGCAAATACATGTGAAACTTGATATGGCTAATTGGTGTAAGTGGTCGATTATCTCCAACTTTTGATCTATTGCTGATTAGTCATTATTATCCTGTCTTTTCGATTATTGGTCTATTTTATTGCTTTACAATCTTGACATTATTGTTCTTCATCCAGTCTTCCCTTTGCTTCCTTGTCTTGATCAAATCCTCTTCCAAACGCGACTTTTCACTGACTAATGCTGCCAATTCCTCTTTTAGTATAGCAATCACTTCGTCTACAGGCTTGTTCACCAAAACGCCTCCCACCATTTTGAAACATTTGCGGTCCTTTCTAGTCTCACGATCAGTTTCATTCAATGTTTTGTCCACGATCAAGTGTTCCTCAATCTTGGATGTGATCGTTATTAGCTGTGATTCAAGTTCGCCTATGGTCTCCTGGTACTTATTGTACTGGGTTTGTAATTGGGCAGCCTTCTGCTCTTTTTCGGCTTCGGAGGACATGATGGGTAGTAGAGAACCAACGAGAGTGAAATTTTTGGTATAGTCGGAGAGGTCACGTGAGCACTGTCCCTTTCTGCACAGTCCAACACCGTCATGGATGCAAAGGAACCAGGGCGACTTTTGGCTGCCAATTTTAGATCAGATACGACCAAATCAGGGTAAGGCAGTGATAACGTCATCTAGTATTAATTCTCTACTATTCTACTATTCTACTTTCCTTATATTTGATAACATTGGTATTCTATAGCATCAACCTATTAGTTTACGTGGACTAGCAATGGATAAAGTCGCAGATTGGTGGTAATAATTATTCAAGATCTTCTTCTTCATCAAAATCAATCTTTTCTAAACTCTCCAATAACCCACTAAGCTTCTTCGCACTCAACTCAAACCAGTCCCTTTGGGCCTGGACAAATACCTTCAACAACGACACGTTCTTGGATGGCTTCAATAACTTCTTCATTTCCAAAACAGCGCTTTCGGTAGCACTCACCAATTCATCTTCCTTGGCAATTAACTCTTCATTCTCCGGCTCTTCTTGGTCCTGGAATTTGGCTCTGAGCACGTCAAACTCCGATCTGGTCGAGTACACGTGCTTGCGTAACTCGTTGACCTTGATGAACTGTTCGTTCAACGCGGCAACAAGCTTTTCGTTAAGCTCAGCCATGATTTTATTGTCCTGGTCGAGCCTGGCTGCGGCAATCTCGTGATAGGCCGAGGATGTCTGCAACAAGGCCAACGACAAAGCCGAGTTGGAGTCTTTCAATTCCTGGCTGTACTTGTCGGCTATTACAGACAATTGTCCATACAACGTACGTGGAAGCTGTGCCGAGGTGGTTTGTACGTGAGCGTCTTCTTCTTCGTGCTCGGAGTTGCCCAAGAGAATCTTCTCCAACTCCTGCGGCGAACTAACTTGTCTGAGTTGATTGAACTTGTTTCCAATCATTCCACCCACATTGGCTTCCTTCAACTTGGTCAACGCGTAATTTCCTGGCGGATAATCGTAAGAAACTTTGCCGTAGGTCTCATTGGTGACCTGAATGAGGTCGCCGTAGAGCTTCAACAATACGTCACACGAGGCTTCCAATTCGAGATAGTCACTTGGCAATTCGCTAATCTCAATATTGGAGGCAACATTGACGTTAGCCAAGTGCTGGACTTGCTGCAATTGGGTCGAGATGTACTGGGTGGTCTTGGAGGTGAAAGGCTGGATCGACTCCTTGAACAGGTCCACGGTTTTGCCGGGGTTTACTTTGGAAAACGATTCTTTGACTTGGTCCACGGTAGGAAGCGAGTCCTGAATGGACTGTAAGTTGAATTTGGGGAACTGAAACGACATGCTGGGGTGGTAGTAGGTAGTGTTTGTTGTAGTTTGAATCATCAGTTGAGATCGATCGAGATAGTCCTTGTTGGTCACGTGATGGTGCGGCCCTATATAGACAAAGAAGGAAGACTTATCGAGTGTTCGGGGGAAGGAGAGATAGAGGTGTGTGGGGAGAGTTAGATGGCTGGACCGGTTTAAATTATTGTATCTATGTTAGAATAAACCAGTAATTCTTAGCTTCTCTATATTAACAGATTTTTGTTTAAATCTTACAAAATTCTCTAAAATAAACAAGTAGCACTGTGAGAATCATAGATTGCTGCACCACCGAAAAATGCCTTTTGGTTGAGCGGCTCAGAGATCAGCCCATTGGTGGACGAGCCTGCGACGTTTCAGTATACCTCGATTCGATGATGAGTGCTAGGATGTTGATAGTATATAATCTATGTATTAGTAGCAGCCAGAATGGTGAGTCGCGCACGACCCTGCCGTGCGCACCATAAACACATCACCACCATAAAACAGCATCACCACCATGGGCGACAGACAGGCAGCATACCAGGACAAACGGAATGTGGAAAACAAAGCACACTTGATCGAGCCAATCATCCGGCACCGGATCCAGGACTCGGTATTTTACAAACAATACCTCTACATGACCAATGAAGCCACCATTGTGCCTATAATAGTGCTGCACGTCAAGTACATCGCGGGCCCCGATGCCATAGGCAGACCGTCGGCGTTTCTCTGTTGTCTTTTGCGCCTTTTGGAGCTTGAGCCTCTGGAGGACATTGTGGATGTGTACCGCACCCAGATGGACTACAACGAGTTCAAGTACTTGACGGCCCTCGTATTGATGTATATACGGCTTGTAGGCACCAGCAAACAGGTGTACAACATGCTTGATCCATACTTGCGAGACTACCGCCAGTTACGCGTGCGATTGAAGAACCCGGAGTTCAGCGAAAAAAGGTTTCCCGTGCACTACAAGATCACGTATATTGATGAATTCGTGGACCAGTTGCTTACGCAGGAGAGAGTGTTGGGACTAATATTGCCACGGTTGGTGGAGAGGCAGGTGTTGGTAGAGAGGGGGGAGGTGATGCCAAGAGTGTATGGTGAAAACAGCGAAAGTGAGAGTGAAAGTGAAAGCGACAACAACGAGAGCGGAAACGAGCCCAGGGAAAAGAAGCACCGCGCGCATGGCGGTGAAAACAGCGAGTGCGCGACTGGCGAGTCTCCCCACAAGACTTCTCCTGAGACTGGCTCCGACTACGAAAGTGACAGTGACTAGTAGTACATACATCTACCTAATAACTCTAACCTTTCAAGTAGATATATATCCATATATCTGTATTACACGACCATATATCTGTCTACATCTCTTTTCTGTCCCCAGTACCGAGCCAGTCTCGGTACTTCCCCGTTCCAGTTATTTTTGTTCGGTGCATTTTTCGCTATTTCATATGTATTTTATTCCGCACTACTTCGTTCACTCTTTTTTACCAACAACATGGCTATAACGGTGCTTCCTAGTGGCAGCGATGCCGGCTCGGTGGCCTCTATGAGCCATGCCTCGAAAACCAAAGTGTTGTTTGTGGCGTTCGCCTTTTTGGTGTCGCTAATTTCGTTTGTTTCCCAGACAGAAGTGACTTCGCAAGCGTACCAGCTTGGATTTGCCGAGCCAATCGTGCTTTTGATGGTCACTCACGGATCATGGTGGTTATTGTGGCCACTTCAAGTCCTTGTGGTGTCTTTATTTCGTACAGTAGAAAAGTACAGAAGCTATAACCGCCCAGAGTACACCGTCAGCAATACTATTGGCCAGACCATGCAGTCTCAGCGCATGAACTCGCAGTCCCAGCTACTCGAGGATAACGAGACTGTGCCGCTCCCTGTGAAAAAGCCTAGTTTAGTGCGCTACTTCAAGAAGTGTATCGTCAAACAGTTCCACAATGTTTACCATACTTCTATTTTGATCTACGAGTATAACGTAAACGATGATAGAACCACGCACCACTTGAACCAGTTGATCGATCAAAACCACCCGCATGTGTCTAACTCAAGCTCGTTGAGAGCCTGTGTCAGCACTTTTTTGGCCACACCAGCTATCAAATACGTGGTGTGGAAAAGTTTCTTGCTTACGTGCGTGTTGACGGTTGCGGGTGGAACCTGGTACGGAACCATGTCGATGACGTATGCCACCGACGTGACTGCGATCTACAACTGCTCTGCATTTACCGCGTACGCATTTGCCATTCCTATTTTGAACGAAAAGTTCTCATGGCTCAAAATGTCCTCCGTGATCATCGCGGTGGGGGGTGTTTTCCTCGTGGCTTACTCTCCTGATACCCCCAATGACGATGACAATGTGGTTTATCCATACCGTTTGTGGGGTAACTTGATTATTGCCGCAGGCGCCGTTCTCTACGGCTACTACGAAGTCATCTACAAACGGTACCTCTGTATTCCGCCACATCTCACCAAAATCATTACTCCCAGACGTCAAATGACGTTTGCCAACTTCGTCATGGGCATTTTAGGTCTCTTTACTTTCGTTATATTGGCGCTGGGGATCTTTTTGGCTCACGTTTTGGGTATTCATAAGTTCAATTTCTTTAACTACGGCGACAAAACATCCTTGATTTGGGGCTATATTAGCGGGTCTATAGCCTCCAACTTGATCTTTAGCGCCTCTTTCTTGTCGCTCATGGCTTTGACTAGTCCGGTATTGTCGTCAGTCAGCTCTTTGGTCACTATATTCATCATTGGGCTTGTAGAATGGTGGTTATTCGGCAATAAGTTGGGCTTCCAGCAATTGTTGGGTGACTTTTTTGTCATTGTCGGCTTTGTCTTGTTGACCGCTGCTTCCTGGAAGGAGATTAGTGAGGGTAACGAGAACGACGATGTGGAAAACGTAAGTACCTACTCTTTTGCCTTGAGTCATGATGGATTATAGGCAACTACATAAAACATTTAGAACAAAACGCAAGTATCATAAACTTATGCAATTAGTGCAACTGTAGAGTCTGCTAGCACTGCAAGTCTGTCAATGACGAGCCATGGTGTTGACTGCAAAACGCGACATTCGTGCGACATTTCAAATGTCTCGGTCAAATATATTGCTTGATGGCAAACGGTGCCACAAGATATTACGAAATTGAAATAAGGATGGCACAAAATAACGAAGAGTCGTTCCAAGGACTCATGAAGTCATTGAATCTTGATGAATCGCAATTTCCAAGGTACGAAAATGATTTTCAAGCACAAGATTTCTCAAGGTTGTCCAGCACCAAACGTGCCATTGAGTCTCAACTAGACCAATTGTTTGGACTATTAAAGAACCAGTACCATGCGGACATGGACACTCCATTGGTAAGAGATGGTTTTCCCAGAGCAGATATAGATGTAGTTAGCATTAGACTTATTAGAGTCAAAATCATTCGGCTCAGAAACGACCACAAGCAGGTGTTGCAAGAGCTTGAGACCAAAATGGTGGCGGAATTCGAAAAGAGAAGGCACGAAAACCCTCAAGATCAAAATTTGTCTCAACACATACCAAATGAGGCTACCAGTGCGAACAAAAGGGTGACAGGATCGAAACGCGAAGCGCACCTCAACATTCCGTTCGCCAGCGTGAGCGAAGTAGTAGAAGGAGGACCCGCGCACCGTGCGGGGTTGCAGACAGCAGACAAAATCGTGTTGTTTGACACAGATGTAGATGCTACGAACCATGGCAAGTTGAGTGCATTGGCCGGTCGCGTCAAGAGTAAGGTAGACAGTGTCATTGAGGTGGTGGTTGTGCGAGGCAGCGAGGTGGTGGATTTGACGTTGGTGCCCACGAATGACTGGGACGGCCAGGGGTTGTTAGGGTGCAGGTTAGTTCCTATATAGAGTAGTATGAATAATGAACGAAAACGTCTACTAGAGAGTAAGTAGGGCACTACGCGATACTATATGAATGATCAAAGGAGTTATATTACAAGAAAACCATTCAGCATATGGTAATTAACTCCAACACTGCATTATGTTAGAGTGAATTCTACATACAGTTTACATGGAAAAAGATCCCGCAATATCCACATTAAGAACTAGACTCTTTGCGTGATCTTCATCTATATATACGATTACTCTTTAGATGCCAGATAACTATGAATTTGAACGGAAAATTGCCAATAAATGTATTACCATCATGAATTTTTCACTAGTTTATCCGCCGTGAAGGGTACTGGTAAAGGTCACCACATCACCGCTTTCAAGCACATACTCCTCTAACCCTTCTAGTTCCCAGTCAGTATCGTTGATAAGTACAAGAATCCCCGGGCGGACGGTGCCGTCTTCTATGAAAACCGGGATATCTTTGGGGTCGGTGATGATGGTTTTGGTGATATGGTCGATCAAATGCTGCATGGTGGCCTCGCCTTCGGGCACCGGGACCACGCTTTTGTGTTCTCTGACTCCGCTCGAGATCACATCTAGTCCTCCAAGGAACTCTACCTTTACTTTGACCGACATTATGGTTCTGATAGACTGGGATGGGTTGGGTTAGAGATGCTCAAGATGAGGCGTGCGCGGGAAAAACTTCCGAGATGATCCAAGTGAAGCGTGGCTTGCTGTACTATCAAAAACAAAGCCACCGATTGAGCAAAATGTTCACACCCATCACCAATTGAGCAACTCATACACTCAGTTTTATAGCTGGCATCAATTGTGGGTGTTCCTCTACCCGTAGTATCACTGTCTATATCAGCTGGTGTAGCTATCACGTGCACAGGATTCCTAGAGATTTACGCACCACTTTTGCAACTCTTCAATAAACTTCTTGTTGTTTAACTTCTCTAATTAAGGTAGATAATAGAACATTAGAGCTTGATGCTTAGATTCTGAAAGTCACCATTAGAGTAATGTCAAGAGGATTCATATAGAATAGCACATTGCACGCTAGTCTTGCAAACCGTCTCTGTTCACTGTTCACACCTGGAGGCCCGCAATCACGTGACTGAAATATTGTGACTTCGCAACACGTATGAAATTGACAGCCAGATGATTCCACACATAGACTCCTCAGCAATGGTTCAATTGAATTGGTTGATTGCGCTGTTGGTGTATTTCGCCGCCGCGGTGCTTGGTGCCAAGCCCAGCACATTGGTTGTGTACGATTCTAAAATCCACGACTTGGAACATCCAGACACTGTGGCCTCTTCGGTCAGCCAGTTGTTGGAGAGTTTAGACCAACAATACGAGGTTACCACCAAAACATACGACGACGAATTCCTGTTGTTTTTCGAGGAATCTCGCAAGTACGACAACTTGGTTCTTTTGCCATCGTCCAAGAAAACCATTGGTGCCAAAGACTCGTTGACCCAGAACACTTTGGTCCAGTTCATTGACGAAGAAGGTAACGTCTTGGTAGTTGGAAACCCTGCTGGAGTATTGCCAGACTCGATTAGAGTAGTTTTGAACGAGGTAGGAATCTATCCATCTCCTAAAAATTACCGTTTGTTTGACCATTTCCACCAGGGAAAGAACGGCGGTGTGAAGTTGGGTGCTGAAAACTTGGTCAAAGGTAACAATATTGTTTCTGAAGTAGAAGTTGACGACTATGTAGGTGGAGCTGCTCTTGTCACCAATAATGAGCTTTTGGTTCCTATCATCAAGAGTTCCAAGACGGGTTTCTCCACGGCCGACAACAAGGATTCGATCGACCAGGATACCACCTGGACTTTTGGCGAACAAGGGTTTGCTGCTGTAGGATTCCAGGCCTTGAACAACGCCCGTTTGGCGTGGGTAGGCTCGGAATCGTTGCTTTCGAAGTCTTTGGTTGACTGGACTTTCCAGCAAAAAGGCGTCTTGAAACTCCATTTTGTGGAGCACTACAGAAAAGAAGAGCCTGTGAAGAACTCTCCTTCGTTGTACCGTGTAAAAGAAGACGCTTTTTACACTGTCGGTGTGTCTGAATACGTCAATGGCACATGGGTGCCTTACGATGTCAAGGAAGAAGAAGCCCAATTGCAGCTTTCTTTCAAGATGTTGGATCCATACGTTAGAATCAACTTGAGACCTTTGGGTCTTGCTGCTTCCAAGGAAGACAGTGACGTCAGGGACATGCGTGTGTACTTCACCGAGTTCACGGTGCCTGACCAACACGGAATGTTCACTTTTGAGTTGGACTACAAAAGACCGGGCCTCTCGTTTTTGTCTGACAAAAAGGTGGTTGCCGTCAGACACTTGGCCAACGACGAGTTCAAGCGTTCGTGGGACATCACCAACTCTTGGTTGTACGTGGCCAGTGCCGGCTTGGTAGTGGTGACGTGGTTCTTATTTGTAGTCAACTACATCTACGTGGGCAAAACCAATATAGCCAAGAAGAATATTTAGAGAATAAAATCGTTCAAGGAAACCAAAATCTTTGTAGAATGCTTGTAAAGCACTCTATCCGTTATGTCGTATACGTCGTTTTTCGAAGTGTTTCTCTGCCGTAGCTGGGTATTTGGTGACTTCAGATACTTTCTACTATCAAAGACAACATCATTGCGTGCTCAGTTGTCCCTATCAATTAATCATCATATAGTCTCAACCCATGTATGCTATCTGCTGACAGCCCACAACGGTTAGTGTTTGAGTTCTGGAGCCTCCAAATTTTTCACTATATACCGATGCGCTGTCCGGGTAACAGCAGATACACACACGTGACATTTCCACTCCGATCAGGGCAGAAGAGCGATACCTAACAACGCCAGTAGCATCGGCAGTGGAGACAGGCACGCCACATGTTTCATCTAGCATCGTCGTTGTACACGCAGTATACTAAGCGCGAGCAGTACAATGTGTTGATACTTGGGTTGGATAATGCGGGTAAAACCACGTTTCTCGAGCACCTCAAGCTCCTTTATCCTGAGACAAAAGCGAGTCTGTCTCGGAAATCCAAGGGTTCACTGGGCGCACTGGGTACACCGGCACTTTCTACAAGCGATATAGTGAAAAATAAGAAGATTCTTCCCACAGTGGGCCAGAATACCACCACCATCAAGCTCGACTCGGGCCCTTCGGAGTCCCAGTACAAAAATATCAATCTCAAGTTTTGGGACTTGGGTGGCCAGCGATCGCTCCGCTCAATGTGGTCCCGCTACTACAAATCGTGCCATGGCATTATATTCATAATTGACTCCACTGACACCGAACGGTTTCAGGAATGCTACGAGACGCTTATTGAGATCGCGCACGACCAGAGCTGGAACGAATCTGGCGAGGCAGACACTGACGTGGTCAACGTGCCCATCCTAATGCTTGCCAATAAGCAGGATCTTCCGCAAGCGGTGGACTTGGTTTCGCTTAAAACAGGGGTGTTTATACAATTGGTCAGTGAGTTGGAGGCCACGGACTCCAAGTTGTTGCCGGTGTCGGTGCTTGAAAACCAGGGTCTACAAGAGAGTTTGGAGTGGCTTGTGTCGCGTCTCGTGTATAACAAAAGTAACAAAATGCCTATATACCAGTAAAAGATACGACCAACATGCTAGCACGGTTTGTAGAGCGATGAGATCGGACAATAACAGGTGTGATGAGGCAGAGAAGAAATTTGTTCCTCGAGATGGCCTCGGTGACGTCATGCCCGTTTCGGAAGGTCGTGCATTGTTCTGGGGACGCGCAGTGAAACGTCTGCAGCACTTTGACTTGCTCTGAAACCCTGTGACATGCGGGCCTCAGCCACGAGCGACCACCTTGTGGCTTGTTAAATAGTAGATTAGGTCATTGGTGATGGTGTTGTGACGTAACCCCTTTAATTGATTGGATGCTTTGGGACGCACCCGTCCCCCTCACTGAGCTGTAGCAATAGTGCGGGTGGTCGTCATGTCTATCCTTTTCCCCAGGTTTGTTTGGTTGCGCCACACATGTACCCTGGGGTATGGTTGCTGCATGGAAGCATTACGGTAGGGGTGGCAGTGAAATACTGCAATCATGGTTGCTACTTATGTAACAATATAAAAAGACTGTAGTTTGCCAAAGTACCCTTGGTTAAAGCAATTGTAGTATATACTAATACAAACTTAGAAGCAACATCATGTCACAAGAAGAAAAGCAAGGATTCCTTAACAAGCTAAAAAAGCCATTCAGATCTCATTCCAGATCATCGTCAAGTGCGAAGTCAGATGATCTTCCAAGTGAGACTAGTGCTGGCGCAGGCGCTAGTGCCAGTCAAAACAACAAACCCAGCGCTGTTTTAGAAGATGCCTACAGAGAGGGTCAGAACAAGGCCGCCAGGGAGCACAGCACCGGCGCCGGCGGTGCAGGTGCAGGTGAAGCAGCAGGTGCTGCAGGATTCGGTGCTGCAGGAGTCGGTGGTGCGGCCGCTGCAGGTGCAGGTGCATCTCCCGGCCACACCACGACCTCGTCGTCCGCAGGAAGAGTGCTTTCATCGCCTCCAAAGGTCAGAAGAGAGCCAATTCCAAAGGGAAAGAGCGGTGACTACTCCAATGAAAAGAGACCAACGGAATTGGTGAGCGACAAGGTTCCTCATCAAGAAAACTACAACCCAGAGTATGATAACGACGCCGACCAAAAAGAAGGCTCGGGCACTTTTTTCCAACCTAAAGACACTCAAGGAAAAGGCACCCATCATGAAGCCACTCGTGCCTACGTGGAACACAATAGAAACTTGAAGACCCAACCTACCCAGTACGCCCACGAAGAAAAGCAGCAAGCCGCGGCTCAAGAAGTGAAAGATTCGGCCTACACTGAAGGTGTCAAGCAAGGTCACGAGGATGCCGCGCAATCTGCCAAGAGGGAAGCGCAACTGGCTGCGAAAAATGAAACCTCGCAATCTGAATCGGGAGGTGCTCAAGGCCAAAGTTTGGACCCCAAGGAAGAACACTCCAAGAACAAGTCTGCGTTCAATTCCGGAGGTGTGGATTCGGCCAAAAAGGAGCTTGGTGCAGGAGGTTCAGCAGGGGCCGCTGGAGCCGCTGGAGCCGCTGGAGCCAGAACAAGCGGAGCTGACTCGAGCAAGTCTCAGACCACCAGCAGCCACAACGACAAGTCGTTACACACAGCAACTAATGACGATTCTTACGTAACCAATGATCCAAACGACAAGCAATACCTCAAGAAATCGGTACCTCCATCGAGTGATAACTTCGATTACGACACCGAACTCAAGAGACTTGATAAGCAAATCGGACAGACTCAGAAGGAAATAGACAATTTGCAAAATCCTAATACTTCTGCCACCGGTGCCGACAATGGAGATTTCGCTAGCAAGTCTGCCAACGCCGAATCGAGCTCCAATAGCTCCGGCCAATACACCTCCACGGGAGGAGTATTGGCTGCTGCTGCCAGCTATATCGGTCTTGGAGGCAAGACTTACGAAGCGTCGGAGCACCCAGTTGTCAAGGAAGCTTACGAAGCAGGACATAAGGCTGGCCAGGACGAGTCGAACACCTCTAAAACTGCTGCAGGATCATACGGAACCAAGACTGTCGACACCAACACCAAAACTCTCGACCCAGCTAGCAATACCAACCAAGATTCCGAATCCCCAGGTTTCTTTGGCGGTGCTTTAGGAGCTGCCAGTGCTATTGCAGCCGGTACTCTTGGATTTGGTTCAGGTGCTGATGATGGGCAAGAAAACGAGCGTGATTTACAGGCTAGCAGAGAAGACGCCGTAACACAAGAAGCCTACCAGGCCGGTAAGGATAAAGCCGGCACTGAAAAGAGTGGTTTTGAAACCAAAGATGCCTCTGCTTCTGCTCTAGAGCACGATTCGACCAAGAAAGACCCTAAAGATGCACTTGACAAGTTGGCCGATTCCAATGCTGACGACACCAAGTCTGCTACCTCTTCGGGCTCTGGCTTGAGTGGAATTTTGGCCGGTGCAGCTAGTGCGGTGGGTTTTGGAGGCGCAAAGAGTGCTTCGAACACTGACGCAACTCAGGGCTCTTCCGACTCCAAGGACTTGGCTGGAGCTGTTGGTGACGACCCTAATGTGGCCAACACCAAGAGCGATCCTATCAAGGAGACAGAAAACCAAAAAGACAGGGACGTTAGTGCAACTCCAAAATCTTCTGAAAGCAACAAGCCTGGATCTGAAAAGTCCGCGGAAAGTTCGCAAGGTTCCCAAGGGTACTTGGCAGCCGCTGGTGCAGCTGCCGGTGCAGCAGTTTCAGGTGTGACCAAGTCTGTGAGTGGTTCTAAATCCAAGGATATTCCTCCACAAGGAGAGTCTTTGATTTCTACCGCTGAACGTAACCACAAGGATGTAGCCGAAGCTTCTCCTCACCATACCAGTAAGAATCCGTTGAACGATTCTGAAGCTTCTGGTGCCGGTGATTCTGGGGATGGCGTCCAACCCGTACCTGGCTTAACTCCTTCAAGCGAATCTAAAGAAGACAGCGACAAGCCCAAGCCTTCTGCCAAAGCTGCCGATACCTCGAAGATCACCGAAAAAGATGTCGATGCCCACAACAAGAAGCTTGGATTCGACAAGAAGGATAAGAGATCGTTGGTTGAAATTGCCGAAGAGCACAATCCTGAAATCAAGAACGCTTCTTCTCACGTAGGCAAGCCAATTGACGATGCCGAAGAAGGCAATACTTCGAAGGGCGAAGACGTCCAAGAAGTTCCACTCGATGCTTACAAGGGTCAAAACAGATTCATTGCAACTGGAGGTAAAGAAGGTTCTCTCAACGACTCAAGTGCGTACGACGGCAAGAAAAATGAAGCTGGAGAGAAGCCAAGTGACAGTTCCAAGCTCAAACAAGAACAGCAAGCGTTTGCTACTGGCCATACCAACAAGAAACCTGAATCGGAAGGCCACAAGAATCCAGCTGAAAAGATCGACAAAAACCCTGCCAAGGAGGTCGGAACTGTGGGTGCCACCAAAGGAACTGTCGACAAAGAAGGATCCAACGCTGGCACTTCCACCGGCACTGACTCCGAAGGATCAAACCTTGGTTATGGCGCTGCTGCAATTGGAGCTGGCTACGCCGCAGTTGGTGGTGCAATTTCGTATCTCTCTGGAGGTAACAAAGAGTCAGACCCAGTGGACGAATCGTACAATAAAGGCGTAGAATCCGGTGCCTATGATGAAGGTGCCAAGGCTGGTGAAGCGAGGCAACGTATCGCCCCAAAATCCGAAGAGTTGAGCAGTCAGGCATACAGTGAAGGTGCAAAGAGAGGAGCATACGAAGCTGGAACCGTGAAGGCTGCAAAAGAATTATCCATTGAAGACAGGGCCGCTGGTGCTGCAGGTGTCACTGGTGCAGCTGGTGCTGCGGGTACCGTTGCAGGCGCACCCGAAAAGCAAAAAAGTAGCCACCTCTCTGACGAGGACTACAGATCGTTTTACCATGCCGGTGTAGAAAAGCGTGCCTACGAAGAAGGAAAGGCAGCCGCTCACAGCTCGCACGCACACCACAGTTCGAAGAGTGCTGGCACTGGCGCTGCTGCTGGAGCTGCCACTGGAGCTGGTTTGGGTGCTGGAAGTTCTGAAAAAGACTCATTGCTAGTTGAAGTCATTGGTGTTGCCGACAGAGATGATGCTTCCAAGATTGCCCGTCAGGCCTCCAAGGACTTGAGGGACCAGGGTGTCGACTTAACTTCTGGAAAGTTGGTTATTAACGCCAACACCAAGGAGGTGTACAAGACCGATGCGAATGGCGAGACTGCCCCTCGCCAACCAGGACTTGGCCACCATGAAGCGGCTACTGTCGGTGCTGCAGGCGCTGCAGGTGCAGCCGCTGGAGCCACAGGATATTCTGCCGGCGGACCTCCTCAAACAGGATTTGGTTCTGGCGATAAGAACTTGAAGGAAGATGACATCGAGATTCCTCCACGCTCTGATCTCACTTCTGCCGACCCATCGCAGCCACGCAAGTACCACAACGCGCACGAAAAAGCCAAAGAAAGATTATCTGAGGCAGCACACCAAGGAAATCTCGGTAATGTGCCTGCTTCTGAAAGTCATGGTTCGGGTGTTGGTGTTGGTGCTGGTGCCGCTGCTGGTGCCGGTGCTGGTGCCGCTGCTGGTGGATTTGCATCAGCAGCCGGACACTCTCACTCCCGTAATGAACATCGCTCCTCAAAGCCAAACCCCACCAATGACGTTGTTGTAAACGTACATGGAAGCAAAAGCGATGAGGATGCTACAAAGACCGCTACCAATGCAATCCGCACTTTGAAACATGATAACCCGGAAACTTTAGCAAAGGTCAAGAAGATCGAAATCGACTCCAAGACTGGACTTGTCACCGATGAACATGGCCAATATCTTGCCGATATCCATGGAGAGAAGAAGAACGTAGCGTCAAACGCTCTCTCTTCATCTTCAGCTCTGAACCCAGCTGTAGCTGCTGCCTCTACTGCTCTTGGCAGTAACACTGCTTATGATTCCAGAGCATTGCACAAGAAGCCCAACAATGTGACTGATATCAACCCAGGCAGATCTCATGGAACGCATGGAACTCATGGAACTCATGGATTGTCTGGTGCCGACCGTGACACTTCGTACGACTCGGCAGCATTAAAGAAGAAGCCAGACAACGTCACCGATATCTATGCAGGTAAGTCTGCCAATGGTTTGTCTGGTACTGCAAACAGAGACACTTACGACTCTGCTGCTTTCAGTAAGAAGCCAGACAATGTGGGTGACATTTACGCTGGCAAGTCTAGTCATGGAAACATCGACACTTCATACGACTCTGCTGCTTTGAACAAAAAGCCAGACAACGTAACCGATATCCATGCCGGAGCCCCAAGACAGAATTACTCCTTGGGTACTGGCAATGCTACTTCTGGCCAGGTCCCAAGAACTCCTGGAAAGACTGAGAGCACTCTTGATTCTGGATTTGCATCCAGCAAAACCGAGGAAACTGACATCTATGCTGGTAACACCACTTCCACGCCCAGTGTCCAGATCCCCGGCTCATTTATTTCTTAGTTTGTTTAGTGTTTTATTTTGAATTTACATTGTTATTTGCGATATTTGTTAAGTAGGTGAAATTCTGAGCGAATCGGAAATTTTGCACCCAAAAATATTTTTTAACTCTAATATTTGACATGTTGAAGATAGCCTACTAGTAAGGCTAGTTTGATGCTACAGAGAATTGTACCTACTCAAAACATTACTGACTTGATTGTTTAAACACTATTAATAAATACATTTTGTGACTAATAAAGTAAGAAGTGAAACCTGCCCAAACCATAACTAGTTAAACTAATTATATACCCTTCTATCCAATTCACGAAGAACATTGGCCACCGACTGCACTTCCACCTGCATGCCCCTAGTGGTCAATTTGCCCACCAACGTGCTGAAATCCACCGAGTTGAATTTCTTGTGCCTAGACAAGGTTTTGTAGGCATCTGCACAAGGAATGAACATGCCTGAAGTGGATGTTGCTGGGTTATTGGTGGCTATAAGAGGAGGAGGAGCCGAAGATGAGGGCGTTGAAGGAGCAGTGGATGAACCTATAGAGGAAACGTTTGCCTTGCTATTAGTTCTCGAAACCATTGGACGCGGCGAATTTGTCATAGGAGGGGCCGTTGCAGCCGACTTTGCAGGCGAAGGAGGCCCGTTCTGGCTGGCTTTACTGGCTACAGTCGTACAGAATAATGTAGACATAGGGTCTAGCTGGCACTGCAGACAAGTTCCGGGGTTTCCTGTGCATCCTCCATCTGACGAATCCTGCTCGTTTTCCTGCTTTTTAGTTATCACCGTAGGCACTGCTCCTGGCGTTAAGTTGGTGAAATCACGGATTTCTACCGACGGACCAGGATGCATTACTGGCAAAGGTGCGCTATGGAAGATATTTGAGTTAAGAATGGGTGGTAATTGTTTAGTTTCCTCACTGTGGTCATGATTGAGCGAATCGTTCAAGCGCGCAGCCTCTTTTGCAGCCTCGCGACAAACACAAGGCGTATCGTCGGTACAAAATCCGCAGTTTTCTACAGGCGAATCTTCGTTAAAGGTGTCTGACAGCTCGCTTTTCCGTTTTTTGGTCAATTTAGGCATAGGTCGGGTATTTGAGGTTGTGTTTGAAGAGGAAAACTTAGCAGTAAAGTCAATTTCCTGTGGCTCCGGCGAGTCTTTCGGAGCCAGACGCTTTCTAGATAACGAAACTGCAGCCATGGGTTTGAAAGAGCTGAGAGTTTCGGCCAACTTGCGGTCGGCATCGGTTTCTTCTGGAGCCTTCAAACCTACGCTTTCACAGAGACAGTCGTTTTTGAGGCACACACCGCAGTCAAAGCTGACTTTACGAGGAGACTTGGCCAGCTTTGAGCCGTTTATGGCGGAGAACGACGAGCCCGAAGCCTGCGGTTTTGAGGCCAAAAACGATGGTGGAGACTCGGCAGAAGGTGCTGGAGAGATCTGCTGCACTGAATAGGCCGAGGAGCTTGCTGGAGAGTTGGTGTTGATGTTGTTAGGCGAAGAAGCGACGTACGACTGGCGGGATTTGTTTTCCTTTAAAGCCTCAACTTCTTGCCGAATCAGCTCCAAATTCTTCATAAGAAACAGGTTTTCAACCTTGAGCTTGTTGATAGTATTGACTAGTCCCATTTCCTTTATGTCTCTCTCCTTTTCTACCTCCATAAGCTTCTCTTCTAGTTCCTGGACCCGAGTGGCTCGGCGCTCTCTAAATGCCCGCTGAGCAGCACGATTCTGGGCTTTTCGCTTCGAGGCTGGAGTATCAACACTTGGCTTCCTTCCTGGCTTGGGCCGGGGTGGCAAAACCCACTCTTTGGAGGTGATTATCTGAGTAACTCCTGATGCCGGTGGCGACAGACTGGACGATGGAGAAGCGGCGGATCGCGGCAAAACTCGCGTGGATGCTTGTACCAGCCCATTAGAGTCTGGTGAGCCTGCTGGGGACATCGCTATTGGCGAAAGGGCTTGCCGGGGAGCCAAACTTGCAGCGGCCGGGGTGGACATGGAGGGCGGCGAAATGTGTGGTTATATGAGGGGGAATTTGCAGAAAAAGCAGTGTAGTGGTGGTTTTGATCAGTACTAGGACCAGTATATCGTATATAAGTGATGAATGAACGCTTCTAAAGCCGGTGGTTTGACGTAACAGCCGTTTCCGTTTGAGTATTTATAAATGTAAGATTTTGCGATTGGCTGACTGATGGAAAAGATAATTTTTTTTTGTGTCACATGTGACTCGGAGGTCGGTGATTATGTAACCGATCGCCGAACGGTCCTACGGAAAGCCATAATTAAATATATGTAGAGGAAGAGAGCGAGTGGGAATGAAATGCTAGGGTGTAGGATGATTCGCTAGCACACTTCCTCAGCAGTCAATGGTCCTAACAGCCCAATCCTATATGAATTTGCTGTGTTGGGCTGCTATTGGTGCACCTCTATTGGCTACGCCAAGATATGCGAATCGGCCAGAAGCCCCGCAACTAGAACGAGCACCTACACTACCGCCCCCATACATTAATATTGAGCAAATTACCTTAATGTAACGTTAGTTTTTCTATCTATACTCATTAGATGTAGTAGCTAACGATATCCCGATACTTTAGCATATCAAAGAATATGACTTTACTAGTAATTTTTAAATTTGCACCCAATTGACTAATGGACAAGACTTTCCGGTGAACCAACTTCTACTAAATAAAAGTAGTACCAGATAAATCTAAGTACTTGATTTTTTTTGTCACTTTCATTACTGTAGGTTATACAAACTTCTATTTACATCTATTTACTCTGACTTTGGATCTCCTTCTGCACCTGGGCAATCTCTTCTGGAGTAGGGCCGCCGGCCAACACCTTGGTCAACGAAGTCTTACCAAGCTTTTCCTTCATTTTCTGTTCTTCTTCCAAGGCCTTGGCAATGTTGGCCTCGACGAACTTCTCGTACTGCTCATACTGGTACTGGCCGTGCTCACGGATCACATCCAAAGGCATTTTTGGTTCCTTGGCCAAGGCAGGAGCTCCCAACATGCGGGCCAAAAAGTTAGTGGCGTTGGGTTTGCTGTTCTCCTTCTTCCACTGTTCCCTCAACTTCAACTCACGGACCTTGAACTCGTTAACAATGTTGTAACGGTCGTTGAACGAGTTCAAAATAGGACGCACGTCTCCACCAGGCTGGGTGGCCAAGTACTCCAAAAATGGAATAAGCGAAACCAAGTAGTCGTCGGCCTTTCCGTCCCATCTCTTGGCCATAATGGCGTTTTCTGGCTGCAACGAAACGGCGTCTTCGTCCACCTCTACAATTACAGTTTTAGCCAAATCTCTGTTTAACAACGACAAGTCTTTGATGAGCTTGCCGTCCTTGTAACGACAAGCTTCTCTGTACAAAGCGTACTGAACAGCAGCCTGCATAGGGTCCAATTTCTTGACAATTCCTTCGGAGTACATCTCGTGGTTCGAGCCAAAAATGACAATTTCGTAGTACTGTGACAAGTATCTCAAAAAGTAGTCTACCCCGGGTCTCTTGGCGGTTCTCCATCCGTTGGTACTGTCCCATGAAGCATGGGTCAAGAGGTCATCCAATGTCAACACCAACGTCAATGGACGACGGTACGCTTCAGGAGCTGGTGGTGGCAAGAGTTTTTCGTAGGCTGGTTCGGAAAAGAACGTGAAAAGTGACGCCAACCGTGCAGACAACCGGCCGTACATCGACTGAGGGTCCCAGCCGTTACCAACCAGCTGGGCCTCCAACTTCTTCTGTTCTTCTTCTGAGTCCCAGGGTCTACTCATGTAGGCCAATCCGGCACCGGCACCCGCGAAAGAGACCAAGTAAAACCAGTTGGCGTACTTTTCTCTCTGGATATCCTTGGAGGTTTGGGCTCTTCTCTTCCTGCGAGCGCGAGTGGACTCGTCGCCAGTTTCGCTTTGTTCACTTTGGTCGGCATTTTCTTGGTCTTTGGTGGTCTTAGCACCTTCGCCGGCATCTTCAAACCCAGCTTTGGCCAAGAGGTCGTCGGTAAGAATCGAGTTGGGCTTGGTTTCGTCGTTTTTCACGTTCTTGCCTTCCTCTGGCTTGGTCGAGTATCTAGCACGCGAGGCGGCGTAACTTCCGCTGTAAAGTTGCACCAAGCGGGTAGGTTGAACCGCTGGACCCCTGAAAGCGTTTCTGAGGCTGTATCTAGCACTTTGAACCACTAGTCTGCCTGGATTCATCTTGGTATAGTTGGAGAAAATGGTGATGTAAGGCTATTTTCCCGTCACTGAAAAATGAAAAAATTGCGTGCAATATACAGACCAGAGCTTTGCAATATAGTACTGTATAAGAGAGGGAATACGACGAGATTGGACGATGTTGGTGTCTAGATGTACTACACGAGCCCGTGTGAATATGTCAGTGGTGTCAAAACAAAGGTGGGCGCCCTGTGTGGCCAGATATACTGGGTTGTTTCCCCAAATGTCGCTGGCACGGGCCTTAGCGAGCTCGCCCCGAAACCAGTTCTTGCTCAAAGCATTGGCGTACGTCAAGAAAGTAGATGAACAGCAGGCCATATTGGACACAGCCCCGTCCAAAGATGACCGAATTGCCCAGCTAATGACAAAAATCGCCAACAAGCCAGAATTACTCTACATGCTTGCGGTATTCCACAACGAATGTAATCGCATTGGTATTAATCAAGACCCCCACAGATCGGGATCGAAACTACAATTTTATATGGCATACTTACTTAGATTGAAACCAGTCCATGACAACTTCTGGGAAATATGCCGCATGACTGATATCGCCAATCGAACACACAAACTACAATGGGATAGACAAGACTTGGGGCTCTTGGATCCTCGCAACTTCGACCTGGAAACATACCGCCTGTTACAAAAGGGAGTGTTGGGGCGTATAGATTTCCGAGACGTAGCCATCATGTCGTTTTCCAGGCCGGATTTCGACAAATATCACGACTAATATGAACCACTGTAGACCTAAGGCTTGGGGATTCTCAAGCTTTTGGAGATCTCGGCGCACCCCTGTAAGAAAAAACCAATGGCAACCACATGAAACTCCAAGACCGAGTCCTTGAACACAACGCCACCGGGCAATTGATCCAAGATCTTGTCTTTGAATACCAATATGGCCATAAATGCCACCCAGAACAAGTTGGAAGGAATAGGCAATCCTTCGAAGTACTGCGATTTTCCGCTCTTGTCCTTTGGAATGTTTGCAGCCGAAACATTGAATCTGGCCAATCTGGTCAATCCACACAACACCCAAAAGGTCAAAATCAACACATCGACGGTGGTTTGAAACCCAATGGCAAACGCAATGGTGGCAGGACTCACGCCAAACGAGATCAAATCGGCCAACGAGTCCAATTCCTGGCCCATCAACGACGATTTGTTTCTCAATCTGGCCACTCTGCCGTCGAAAAAGTCAAAAAATAACCCCAAGCATATGAAAAAGTGCGCTCTCTGCACGTAGTGGGTTTTGCCTGTTAAGGTAAAGCGGAGACACGAAATGATGGAGTAAAATCCCGAAAATCCGTTGAGTAGAGTGATGAAGTCGGCCATGTGCAAGTTTCTCAACAAACTAAAGTGTCTGTTGTCTTCAATGAACGCTAAATACTCGGTGGGGTCGGGCTTTGGGAGCAACTCCTTGGACGACAACGAGAATAAGGACGATGAGCGTCTGATAGGTGGGTGTTGAGTGATATCGTGGGTATCGTCCATCTCTGAGTCGGATGCTATGGCCGATTCGTTCTTTTTAAATCCAGTGGATGACATCGTAATTGAATAGACGCTGATGACGGCGGGTATAGTTAGGTGTATATTCCAATTTTTTGGGTTATGACGCAGCAGGTGTTGATTCAGGGCTCCAGGAAGCTACTGGTGTATTCAATTCAGCTGTTGGCCAATATATACGTCGAGTAATGTCCTGGTGTATTATACTCATTAAAGATCTATCATTTAGTTATTTGCTGCGACCTGCGTGGGTCGCGCTCGTCACACGGTGCGGCGCACATTCGCGCGGTGCAGGCTCGCTACGCTATTTTTGGTGACCGGTGTGTTGCTGCCAGCAAGGAATAACAGCGAGGGATGCGATGGAATGCTTGGCATGCACAACAACGTCAGCAACGTCAGCGTGTCAACAAAGCCAACTACGCCCAGAGACTGTTTAATGGTCCGGGATCTGGTTGCTCTATTTTGCAACTTAGTCCACCCTCGCGGCGTGCACCTCGCAAATTGGGGCGCCCCGCCTTAGTCTAGATCTGGTGGCTCAGCAGCTCCATGCCTCAATGACCAAATGGCTCTGAGCCCTGTGTCACTGGACTAGATCAATTACATCCATGGTACTAAATATGCTCTGAAATTCTTGCTGCAACCAATCATGAGACCTGTAGGTGTCATCTTATACGCATCTATTCTATATTCGCAAGATGCTCCAATTCACTTCAGCCTTATGCGATGTCTACACTTGGAAATTCGGACTTCAAGCCTCGTTTTTGCGCTTTGACTACTGGATCGATTTGATCTTGGGTTTTGCGCTTTGAAAAGGTACGTAAAATTCAACGGTGCTCTCTGGCTAAAACAATAAACTAATCTATTCTAATTATCCGAAACAACAACTTTGGGTATGTTGTGGCTGTTGTTTTGGTTATTTTCTATACTACTCTGATCGCTATGGGTGCTGAGTTTTTCTCTAGAGTTGATATCGAGTTGGGTGGTACTGCCATTATCATTAAGCTCAAATATAACTCCCTGTCCCGGGGTTAAAATCTGGCTGCTTTCCTGCAATACTGATTGAATACCTCCTTGTGGGTTTTGAATGGGCGTAATCATGAATGAACTTACAGAATCAGTAGATGTGGGCCTTGAAAGCGTACTTCCGCTTCCATTGCTGTGCTCCCCAGTCCCTACATTGGCTCCCGAGTCTATAATCATCAAACCTGTAGGATCGGCTGGCTTCTCCTTGTCGTTTTCTTTGCCCTTGAAACTCATCATGTTTTTTCGCTGATTAATCAACTCTTGTTGCATCTTCAAATACAACTCGTGTTGGTGTTGGTGTTCCTCCTTTGGCGATGCTCCGCCAGCAGCATTGACTTGGTTTGGATCTGGTGATGCTGGTGAGGTGTGTGCCGTATCGCGAGGTGATAACTGGTCACTGACCGGGAAATCAGTCATGAAAGTTTCTTCAAATGGATTTTCGTTTGGTGATTGATTAAGTGGGGTCTTGATCGTAGGAGTAAAGATTCCACTCAAACTTTGTCCATTGCTGTTGTTATCAGACAAGTTCAAAGTAAACTTTTCGAATAACTTATTGGATGATGGAGAGGTTGCACTGGAACTTGGTGCCAGAGAAGCATTACTGCCAGCACTTGCGTTTTTGGATTTGCTTCCTGCCTTCTCCTTCTCCATGGCGTCAATCTTGGATTGTACCAAATTGAATCTTTCCAAATGTCTTGACCCAAATCTAGTCAACTCCTCCAAGTCTCCAATTAAACTCTCAAACTCCTCGATCGTCAAACATTTGAAAGTGTGCTTTTGAGCCTGGTTTGTTTTCTTGATAAGTTGAAATTTCAATCCCTTCTCGTCCTTCATTTTAAGAATACAATTGTTGAGATTATACGACTTGGCAGGAATATCGTCATGTCCGATAAACCCTCCGATTTTATCTTTTGAGTTCTTCTTTTTAGGTGGGGTATTTCCTGAATGTTTGGTTTCCTTCTCGCTGGAACCATCTTTCCCACCCTCAATCTTAAACTCATGAAGATAATTGCACGACAAAACAAAGTAACACCTATTATAGTTCTTCAACAATTTGGACTTCTTGTAGATCATACCAAACCTGATACACTTATTGTGAATCGAGTCGGCATATGGAAGAACCAACTTAGAAAATGTTCTAGTTTCCCTCCTGGGTTGAACAACGGTATCTCTATAAATATTCAACAAGTTTCTGTTCATTGAAATGAAGTATTCCCAGTCTGCATTTGCAGAGGCACCAAGTTTCTCCTTGATGGACAAGTACAATTCTTGGTTTAATTGAAGCTTGCCAAATTTATCCACAACAATGTCCAATTCCTTCACGACGTAATTAAAAAGTTGTTTGGAAATATTTTGAAGGTTCACGTATGATGCGAACATAAAGTTCTCATGGATGAGCTGGTGCTTAACCTGGTAATCGACCTGCAACTTGACCAAAAAGGGATCATCCAATACACCGCTATCGTCGTCGTCCTCCCCTCTATCTTCTTCAGACAAGTGTTTACGTTTGAGAACTGGAACGGAGGCACTGTATCTCTCAATAGATGACATATAAGAACTCAAACACTTTCCGGTTTTACTGATTTCTTTCAAAAGTTCAAAACTCGAAAATGATTCATTCTTAAGCGAAGCTTTGATTTCCCTGATTTTGGAGGATAAGTTCTTCAACAATGTTTCCAACCGGGGAATCAATTTATTGTTCAAATCCTTGTAAAGCTTGTTATTAGTGTTGTAAGATGAATGGTGTTGAGTCAATAATACCGGAGGAAGGTTCCTGAATAAAGAGCTGTCAGGAAAGAAATTAGGAGGTATTTTTACATCATTGTGATTCGCATTTGGCACAGGAAGAACGCCATTACTGACGGAAGGGTTCTTTTTATGATTAGGGGTTTGATTCTGATTATTCGAGTGACCTGAACTATGAGTGGAGGTATGAGTGTAAGTGTGGGCAAGATGATTGAGGTGAGTATTAGTAAGGGGGTTGATATTTTTCAAAAAGGTGGAGTTGTTGGACTTTGTCTTGAAAAGACCAGGTCTCTTGGCATCTACAGTACCGTGGCTGCTCGACGATGAGTTTGTCGACGTTTGAGTGAGGTTGTTCACAGTTGCGTTCGAAAGCGTTCTTTGGTGTTCTTTCGTAGGTGTGGTAGACTGAGAAGTTGTAGGAGAGGAATGGCTGTGAGCGCCGATTTCTTCCATTACTTTCACAGGCAAATCCTTGAAACCTGGAAACTGGATGGAGTTGATTAATTGGTAACTAAGGTTGGCTTCGAATTCTTTGACCAATGCGATTTCTTTGAAGTAATATATCAAGGATTTGATGAAGTACTTCCAGTACTTGAAAAAGTTGACCAAGTTGTCAATTGGCTTTGCATCAGGTGGAGGCAAGTTGACGTAGAACGGGGATCTCGGATCACTTGATTGCAAGATTTGCTCCTTTGTGAAAACAAATTTGGATGTCATGTTGGGTTAGTGCTTCGTCCAATCTAGAGCATCACAGTAGGATGAAAAAGTGATGCTAAATATGAATCTAACCAAGACTATATATATTTATATAATTGAATACCAAGAATTGTTTTGGTTTCAGTTATATATAGCAGCAAATTTGACCTTAATGAACACCAGTGCAGAATCCGGATCAATTTTATATGACATGTTGTTCCACAAGAAGGGAAAATTGCTTTTCGAATCTATTCTCCCCTAAAATCATTCGCACCAAAACGCAAAAAAAAAAAAAAAAAAAAAAAAACCCTTAACTAAAACCGCCTGCTGATATGTGAGCGCACAGATAATCGAAACCACCTCCTTTGCCCCCCCGTTCTGGAGGTTCCAATGGAGAGATGATTCGGTTCTAGATTCTACGTACATCGGTCCTTATGTATGGATAGCAACACACTACTGCGCCTTTGCTAATATGCCCCTCTTCGCGGTTGCAACTGCCAGGTAAATTTTCTTGTCACACATCGTTTTTTTCCTCATCCCTTGCGCGTTGGAGAAGTAGTGGGGACGCCTTGTATAATTTGTTCGGCACTTGTGGATAATAAAACACGACTTCGTTGATAATTACTAACTGGTCGGTTGCACCGGGTAATGTTTGGTGCATATTATGCTAAGAAAAAATAGGTGATAATTTAAAACTTGCCCGGGAAACCAAGTAGCTAGATGTGTCGGTCGGATTCACTCGATTTGCATCTTCCGGATTGGGTACTTGAAAATGTTCGAGGCTGAAATATAGATGGCCGCAAACCAAAGCATAACCTTATTTCAGATGCAGAGTATGTGCAGTCAAGGGGCTAATGATCCTTGACAGCTGCTCAATTTACTCTTCAACGCTTTGTTTTCGTTACGTAAAATCCCCACCTCTACAATCAAACTGGACTTGTTCCCGAAGCTTATCATTTTCAAAAGGTTTTCGTTTTCCGATTTCAACAAATTGAGCTTGCAGAGGATTTTGTGGGACAATTCCTGTTCATCGAACCCCCCATTTTTGGTAAATGAGGTGTTGTTGGAGTAAGAATTTCCCGGATTCATAGATAAGCCTACAAGCAAAGCCTCGAGTCTTTCTTTGGTAGATTCCAACTCTTGCGATTTCTGCTGCAATGTATTGGACAAATCTTTAAACAATTGATAGTGGTTTTGTGGAATCGACAATGTCAGATCCATTGAATTTACTGACTGATACGACAAATCCTGTAAATGCTTTGAGCGAGTGTTATCTACAATGGTCAATTGATCCGTCAAGTTCTTGATGATTTGATCTTTGAGAATCATTTCTACTTTGAGAGTTTGGAGTTCTTGTTCCAACAAGTCATTTCTCGACAGTTCTTTCGCATAATTGGGTATATAGCTGGGCGCATTGATGTTCAATTGCCCTTTACCCACTGGCTGGCTTGTGTTGAAGGCCGGTTCCAAGAATTGGTTGGGCGGTTGGCTGACAGAGTTTGCAGCATTGGACCAAAACTGAGTCAGAACGTTGAGTGCGGCTTGCTTGGAAGGGTTATAGAGGTTGATATCGTGTAATGACTAGTTGTTAGCAGGCGTTGTCTAAATGAGGCTCCGCGCAAGGCTGAGATCGTGGTGTATCTACTTACAGACATTGGAAAAAAAAGTGGCTGAATGTAAAATTTCGAGTAAATAGAACTAAAACTAACGACGATCCACAACAATAGCGCTTTATATAGTGTAGCCACGAGCCTTAAGAGGGTATATGCCTCAGCTCATGCATTGTAGAAGTGGCTGCAAATACGCGGAGGTATCATTGGCTGTAAAAAAAACTCCCACATTTGCGCGCGGGGCTGTAAAAAACCTGAAACGAGTTTGCGCCGGCATCGCTTCAGCCTCCACACAAAAGGGGGCCATATCTCTAGACAAACTGGCTGCCGTTGCCAAGCATTTGCCGAAACATCTTTCCATTGGGGGTGCTTAACACCTTTTGGGGCAACGACAAGATTTTGTCATCCAATGGCTTACCCACCAAAAAATCCACCAATACATTGGTGAAGTGGTTGCAGTTGTTGTCAAAAATATCGTACTTGCTTGCATGATATTTGTTATCTTGGTGGTTGCGGAGCTCGTCCACGAACTCGTAAAAAATTTCGGGGGCAATGTACGTTTCCCCCATGTCGATCACTTCGATAGGGAGCCCGTACTTGGTTTTGCCGGGCTCCAGTTGCTTGATGCCCTGGTCTATGTAGTGTTCTTTGTTGTACACCACTACCGATGTGTGGTAGATGGCATCGATCCGGGTTCCAAGTATCATGGGCGAGTACATGGCGGCCATTCCCTGCGAGAGGTCATACACATACACTTTGACGGGGTACGAGGGGTCTTCCATATTATGTGGTGTCTATAACTGTAAAGTGGAGTGTTGATATCTGGCGTTGCTTTTATACATCGCTTGGTGGCAACCTTTCATGGCGATTCGCCCCCGCTAATTCAGCTGCAAATCTGACGTAAGCAATGAATCTGGCGAGTGAAAAAAATTAGTACGAAAAATTTCCTTCGGTGTTCGTACAACAAATCCTTTTGCTCCATACTGATGTTAATCGGTAGAATGCTATAGCTATCTTGATACGCCATTCCACCACCTCATCAAGTATCCAAATTTGGAAAGTAACTATACAGTCCAGCCAAGCTATGGGGAAAACACCGATTGCCGAAGCCCAACCCTATAAAACGCAACTCGATGAATTCTTGAGCAGAAAGTACATTGACCAATCGTTATTGTTAGGATTCAATTCGGTGGTTCAGTCCAAGTTTGAAGCATGGATCATCAATGATTTCCACAAATACTTCAATCTGATTGAATCCGAAAAAATTATAGGTACCGAATCGAGTGATACTCAGAATATCACCGCCGAATTCACCACCATCAATTATCTCGAGACAATTTGGTCAGACTTCCACTACCCTGTGATCAAGTTTTTTCTGTACGAGCACAGCGTCCACTTCCAAGAAATAAACAGGAGTTTCAAAAACGACAAGTCTCACTTTCGAGTAAAACCGGTGGAGATCAGGAAGATCAGCGAGAACTTCTTGAAGTTCGCGAAACAAGTCTATCAATTTTACCAGACGCTACTCAAACATTTCATTTCCCAGTTCAAAAACCCCGTGCTACCAAAATCGGTGATCGAGCACTTCAAGCTTTCCATTAGTGCAGATGCGTATACTGCTTCCGAAGCCAATGTGCAGGCCAATTTACTCTACTTGATCCATAAATGTATTCTAGCCTTGGGCGATCTTTCACGGCACAGATCGCTTATTGAAGTTTCCTACTTAAATCCTTGCATTTCCAACAGGGAGTTCTTCAAGTATAAGAGCTTGGCAGAAAAGGAGAAGACGATTTTTCTCAAGCCCTTTTTCGAGAATGCACTCAAATATTATCAGTTGTGTATCTTGATTCTTCCTGCATTGAATGAACCTTATAATCATACAGGGATGATATACAACTTGATCGACGACAAGTACAGCTCTTGCTTGTGGTTTTTGAGATCGCAATTCACTCGTATACCAGACTATCAATTGGGATTAAACAACTTGAACCGTATAATGGAGAAGAAATGGTTCTTGGGAGTGTTTGATGAACAATCAAAGTGTGCAAAATTTGAGTATTCGGAGCTTGAAAAATTGAACTTTACATTTATTTGTCTCATTGGGTACTTCTATATGCCATCTGTGTATAAGCAGGGCCCAAATTTAGGCAGAAAACACCCTTTTTCTAAGGTGGAAGGACAACTTTTCAAGACTTTGACAAATTCTATAGACAAAATTTTCAAGTCGGATGATGACTACATTTTAAAGCAGTTAACGATATTGGTATGTTTCTACAAATTACTTGAAACCCAGGGTCCTGCGCCGAGCCAAAGAGCCTTTTTGGATAAGGAGGATACATTGAACAAGTACTCTAATTTTAGTTTCCGGTACGTTGAGACGATTCTTCGCGGACTTATGACAGTGGATTTGAACGTGTTGAAAAGCCGTCAATCGTTGGTAATAATAAGGTTCATCTTGAACTGGATCAGTGAAAACAAGGTGATTCAACGGACATTTAGATCCAAAAAGTCTGTTGTAGCATCTACTTTGGGGTTATTGAATCGCATACTAGAAGCCAGCGATGTGGAAGGCTCGCAATATTTGGATAAGAATTGGTTCAGAAATACCAATGATAGACCTCTTAGAAGCTACTATTTCAAGGAAGACGTTTTATACCGCGACTTCCAACTCATCAAGTACCAATTCAAAGATTTCAACGACGACCACTTGTTCAAAGCTTCCAACTTTAATCTTTTGGTAGGAGATTTCTCATCATACATTGATCAAGACACCAAGATACCCAAATTTTTGGACAACGATGTAGTTGCGAGAATCAAGGAACATGCTGGGGATTTTGAAACATTCTTGAACCAAGAAATCGAGCACTACGAGAATAGATTGAGAATTCAGGCAGTATTGGGAGTAGGAAATAAGTTGTTGCACTCCAACTTCAACGAAGAAAGCAAAAGATTTGATGTGAAAACCACCATTGAGCAAGATAGTAATGTAGAAATCGACGATTCGCAAGCGAAAATCGTTCCAGGAAAGAAATGGAAGAAGAAGGAAAAGAAAGAAAAGACGAGAGTTTTGTATTCCGATATAGCTGAAGGGCCCAGCAAGCCAAGCAAGCTGCCCAGCCAAGAGATTGAAGTTGAAAACACCGTAATTTCTCCAGAATCGTCTTCGGTAAAGGTACTTAGTTCGATCGAAGAAATCGAATCTTCCATCATGAACCATACCAATCAACTCAAGATCGAAATGAAAAACGACGATGCGAAAGACGGAGTACCACCTCAGACGTGGGCCCCTAATATCCCATTCTCGGGACCATTGAGCCAGCCAAACAACCAACCAAACCAGCCTATGCAACAGCCAAACAGCCAGCCAATACAACAGCCAAACAGCCAACCAATACAACAGCCAAACAGCCAACCAATGCATCAGTCAGCACCAGGTTTACCTCAAAATTTGCAGCCACCGTTGCAGCAAATGTTCATGCAGCAGCCTGTCCCAATGCACCAGTATTATCCGCAGTATATGCCGTACGGAGCGCCTAATTTCGATGCAGGAAGCACCCCTTACAACTACATGATGCAGCCGCCCTACCCTACCCAGGGATATGGCCAGCCAATGACTCAGTATCCCCAGTACGGATACAGTCCACGCCCCGACGGGTACTATGGTTCATAGATCATACACTATATTAAAAAACTATACTGAATAGGTTCACTAATAAATTGTATCACTTTTATATTATGCATTGTATATATCTATACTTATGCACGTTACACCTTACTAAAATTAATAGTTCCATTAGATGCCTGCTTATGTAGTGTATTTTCTTTTTCGGCTCGCACAGCCTGCATTTGCATCGGATCGCGTCGTGCAAGTTTCCAATGAGTTTTTCAGATTCCAACCTCACCTGAGATTCGATCGTGTCTTTTCATCATTGGCCTTGTTGCAATGGACTCTTCTATTAAGTACAGAGGGTCTGACAAGACCTACACATTCGTGACACCAGCGGCCGATGCTCCCATCGAGGTCCTCAACCAGTTTTACTGGACCAAGGAGTCAGAACCCCACGTGCAACGCCGAAAGAACATCTTGGCCAAACACCCCGAGATCACCAAACTCACAGGCCACGAGCCGAAATCCAAGTGGATCGCAGCGCTCGTGGTGCTCCTCCAGTTCGCTACCGCCTACTACCTCCGTGACACCCATCCGTTTTCGTATAAATTCGTGGGGCTCGCTTACGTAATAGGAGCCACCGCCAACCAGGCGTGTTTCTTGGCCATCCACGAGTTGTCCCACAACCTCTTCTTCCGCCAGCCCTTCCACAACAAGTTGTTCTCAATTTTTGTCAACTTGCCCATCGGAATCCCCTACGCGGCATCGTTCCAGCCCTACCACCAGTTGCACCACAAGTTCTTAGGCGACGAATACTTGGACACCGACTTGCCTACCAAGTGGGAAGGGATTTTGCTTTCCAATGTGTTGGGCAAAGTATTTTTTGCATGCTGCCAGATTTTTTTCTATGCATTGCGCCCCATGTTCATTACCCTGATCAGATTCACCTACATACACTTGTTGAACATATTTGTGCAGATTAGCGTGGATTATTTTGTGGTTCACAACTGGGGGTGGAACTCGCTAGTTTATTTTATTATGAGCTCGTTCTTGGCTGGGCTGTTGCACCCCTGTGCGGGGCACTTTATCGCCGAGCACTATGTGTTGAATGAAAATAATGTTGCCAGAACCATAACTACAGAGGCGGGCCACCCCAATGTGGTAGACGTGCCTGAGGAAACGTATTCATATTATGGAGGGTTGAATCGGTTGACATGGAATGTGGGATATCACAATGAGCATCACGATTTCCCCTACATTGCATGGTCCAAGTTACCACAATTGAGGCAGATTGCGCACGAGTTCTATGATCCCTTGCCACAAGTAAATTCGTGGTGTGGGGTGATTTGGTTTTTCTGCTTTGACGACATCAACACTTTATGGAATAGGGTCAAGCGTACAGGTAAAGAAAAGCATGGCCACAAGGTGAAACAGAGATTAGATATCAATTGATGTACATACTGTAAATACACGGGTAAGGTAGAAAAAATTTGTAGAACGTAAGCGTAGAACGTAAAAAAGAGGTCAAAAGGTCAAAGACTAACAAAATGCCTACAAAGGGTTTCAAAAATATCTACAGAGGGTTTCAATAAAATATCTACAGATGGTTTCAATGTACCAGATGTGTCAAAGCGCGACTACCACATCCAGTGCGACCACCACATATTTGGCGTCACACTCTGCGAACACATGAGCGAGCAATATCGAAAACATTGTCTTTACTGCGAGTTCACGGATTGTACAGCAGTACAACTACACATGAGGATTATCTCTGATACTTATAATAAACTATGTAGCAATGATTATACAGCTCTTATGAGTCTGGTGATCTTATCCAATCCGTCTTCATCAAATTCATTCAACTTCTGCTGCACAATCTCCACAAGTTTGTCTGCAGGTATCAACTCACCGTCGTTAGAATCACCTTGGCCCAATACCTTGATACGGACCTGGCCCGCGGGGTACTCCTCTTTACCCAAGATGACTGCCAACTGAGCTCCCGACTTCTCGGCAGCATCGAACTGCTTACGAACATTGGCCTTAGCCTTGTAGAGGTACTCTGTGTTGATGCCAGCCTTCCACAACTGGTTGGACACTTGCATACGTTCCTTCAAGAATCCGTTCCAGCCTTCACCTCCTCCAACAGCCATCACGTATACCTGGGTCTGGGTAGCACTCACGGAATCAAGCTGCTTGCCGATTCTGGCCTTGATGATGGAGAACAATCTCTCGACACCAAACGAAATACCCACACATGGAATGGACTTGTTGTTGGAAAACATACCCACCAAGTTGTCGTAACGACCACCGGCAGCAATGGATCCGACACCCACGTACTCAGAAGCGTCTTCGGCGTCCTTGTCGGCCTTCTCCTTCAACTCGCTGGCATTGGATGGTGGGGCCGACGCGGCGGTGACGGCCTCGTAGATCAAACCAGTGTAGTAGTCCAAGCCTCTTGCCAACGACAAGTCGAAACTGAGGTGCTTTTCGATGCCAAAGGCTTCCACGTAGTCGGCCAAAATAGCCATGTCGGCCAAACCTTGTTGAGCAGACTCATTCTCGTTCAACCCCTCGCTTTGTCTTAATTTCTCCACTATTTCACGTACACTTCCATTCAACTTGACGTATTCACCGATCTTGTCGGCCACTTCTTCAGGCTGGTTTTTCTCCACAACCATTTCCTTCTTGACAACTTCCCATGGCGACTTGTCCAACTTGTCTACAGCAGAAGACACTTTTCTGACATCTTCTTCCTTGACACCACAAGCCTGGAAAATCCCGTCCAATATCTTACGGTGGTTGATTTTCACCTTGAAGTCGTGAATCCCCAACCCGGTCAAACCATCGCACAAGAGACTCAACACTTCGGAGTCAGGAACCATGGCATCGTAGTTTCCAGCCACGTCGAAATCACACTGGTAGAACTCTCTCATTCGTCCTTTGGTCATGGCCGGCTGGTCACGACGGTACACTTTGGCAATGTGATATCTCTTGATGGCACTGATACTGTTGCATGCAACGTAACGGGCGAATGGAACCGTCAAGTCGTATCTGAGAGAAGTCAATTCTCCTCCCTGGTCTTCTAAGTTGTAGATCAACTTAGAGTCTTCACCGTATTTTCCGGTCAAGATTTCTCTGAGCTCAAACACAGGGGTGTCGATAGTCACACCACCGTGTTTTTTGAATAATTTGGTCAATGTGCCGAAGATGCCTTCTCTGATGACCATATCTTGGTCAGCCCAGTCTTTGGTACCTTTAGGTGTTTTCAACAAAAACTGTTCCGCTTTCTTGGCTTTTTTGCCCTTGGCGCCTTTGGCCGCGGCAGCAGCCGGGTTTCCTTCAATCTTTACGGCTTCACTAGACATTCTTCGGATGATACTGTTAGTGCTCCGGAACATTCACTTTCGAAGACGTTGAAATTTTTCAGATGATCAGCGAGCATCGAAATTTGAGAAATGAGTGAGAACAAATGAGAACAAATGAGTAACAGAAAATGTAGGCCAAGACTATAAAATGAGGAATTGAAGAGAAACGCAGTACAACCCTTTACTATTTTCGTCTATATATGTCTCTCTTTTGATCTTCTAGGCTGTACTTGATTACTCTACCATCTACACCTTACTCTTGTTGATCTTATCGATTATGGATGCACCCTATGAAAATTACTCTAAAGTGCACAACTCTGGGGTAATACCAAAAAGGTAAAACACCCGCCATGGGCTAACATATTTGAGTGAAATTGTATTTTGTTATATTACTTACTATATTAAGGAAATAAATCAATCCTCGTTGATTCTACTGGGTTTAGAAAACTGCAACCTCATCACACCATCACTAAGAATACGTTTACCCCACGAGCCAGCAGCAGGATCACCGGTTTCATCTCTACATTGTTTCAAGAAGGGCAATAACGAGGTTCCTCCAGTACCTTTTTGGTCGTTATTCTTGCGTTTCAGCTTGGCCAAACCGGATCTCAAGGTCGTCGAGGAGCCGGCAGACATCGACTTTTTGGCTTGAAGTATGATGTAACGGGTGATGATTTGGATGTGTTTGTCTCTGAACAGCTTGAGCATAGCCAAACAAGCATCATAGCTTAGGGTTAGTTCTGGATCATTGGTCTCAAGCACAAATTCTCTGAGATTGGCCACCTTTTCGATTTCGGCCAAGAATTCCCGGTGCTTGCCTGGCATGTAGTTTCTCATTTCGCTCATGAACCCATTGGCAGGTTTTTCGTCTTGCTTCTCGTCCTTGTGAGGCACAGGTCTTTCTCCTGTAGCAAAGTGCTGGACACCGAGCAAAGCGTCCAAGAACTGGATCAACGAACTCTGGGCATTAGAGCCTCCCGCATAAGACCGCGGACTCGTTTCCTCGCCGTATACTACACCTCCTTTGTCCAAACCGGCATCGGCCATATTCTTCCATCCGGCCAAATACGGACGCACTCTAAAATAAAAGACATGTGGGTCGCACATTTCTTCCATTCGCATCATTACGGACCCCAAGTGGTCGATGGACTCAGCCAAGTTCTGGAGCGTCGTTATGAGACTTGGTACGTTTTTCGAACGAACATGACGCAATGCGTCCAAACCGGCTTTAAGCGAATACGAACCCTTGTGCTCGAAGTATACACTCACCAAATAAAACCAGCTCTCGTCGATAGACCCAGTAAACGTGTTGATGGTGGTTAAATTATCCAAATCCCATATATCTTCACCAGGGGCCGTAGGAATGATCTGCTTGAAATTCCACAAACACACAGCGGCATATGTAGCAATAGGGGGCAACTGCAAGTACTCAGATACGGCTACCCAGGGTGTGGCTATCTGACTCGGCAAGTTGTCTGTGGCCATGTCGGTGCCCCAAATGTAGGCGTGAGCTAGAAACCCGAGTACCTGGTACGCCCTTCTGTACTGTTCTGTGGATTCCAACTTATCAGTAGACAAAAGCGGCAATTGGTCAACCATTTTGCGGATTCTTTTGGTCAAGATGAGCGATGGTAAGTTGGCAGCTAAACTTTCCCATGGCTGGTAATATTCCTGAGGCAAGCTTACCAACGGAAGCGACTCTGGTAGGAAACCAGAGCTCTCAAACACATCGTAGTCCTCTAACTTGGGAATTTCAGCGCCCACAGCAGTCATGTTCTCCAGTGTGCTAGTGTTGATCAAACCTCAGCTGATAAATCAGTTGATGGAGAAGAGCGCGAGTCACGTGTGCAGATGTGGAGATTGCTTAAGACCGGAGGGGGGGAACATGGTATGGCAGGTTTCGGGTTTAGGTGCTGCTGCGTGGAGTAGATGTGCTAAGCGCAGCAGGTGGTTCATGAGTTGGGAAGGTGGGTACTTGCAGTCATGTATTGGATTATTGGTCTCTAGCTCGGTTTTGCCAGATCTGTAGCCGAGCAGTCCGCTGAGTGACCCTAGTGGCGGTGCGCGCACGACGGTTTTTTTTGGGCGCGGGAGTTCAATTGAAGAAGGCAAGACGAGCGATAAGCATAAACCTTCAAGTAATCAACTCAATCAGCAGCGTCGATGTCGTTCAAAGGTCTTAAGAAGTCCATCGTGCGGGCTCCCCAGAATTTCCGTCAAAAATTGAACATGGGGGAAGCCACCGTTGATCCGGTGTACCAGGACGCCGAAAGACGGTTTAAGGAGTTGGAGTTGGAGACCAAGAAACTTAGTGACGAGTCCAAGAGATACTTTGCTGCGGTCAATGGCATGCTTGACTACCAAATTGATTTTTCCAAAGCCATTGAAGAGATCTACAAACCCATAAGTGGACGTTTATCGGACCCCAACTCGACGGTTCCCGAAGACAATCCTGAAGGGATCAAGGCTTCGGAACAGTACCGTGCAGTTGTGCAGGAACTCAAAGAGACATTGAAGCCAGATCTCGAGTTGATTGAGACGCGTATCGTCAAACCGGCGCAGGAATTGTTGAAGGTGATCCAAGCGATCCGTAAAATGGCCACCAAGCGCGACCATAAGCAGGTAGATTTAGATCGCCACAAGCGTACATACAAGAAATACGAGGACAAAAAAGAAAGAACGCCCAAGGACGAGGAAAGAATGTACAGTGCCGAAGCCGAGCTCCAGGTGGCCCAGCAGGAGTACGACTACTACAATGAAATGTTGAAGAACGAGTTGCCTATTTTGTTCCAGATGCAATCTGACTTCATCAAGCCATTGTTTGTCAGTTTCTACTACATGCAGTTGAACATCTTTTACACCTTGTACAACCGAATGGAAGAGTTGAAGATCCCGTACTTTGATTTGACCAGTGACATTGTCGAGGCCTATAACTACAAGAAGGGCAACATTGAAGAACAAACCGATGCCATCACCATTACCCACTTTAAGGTGGGGCATGCAAAGAGCAAGTTGGAGGCCACTAAGAGAAGGCACGCAATGATGGCTGGTGCTGGCGCGGCTGGTGCTGGTGCTGGTGCGGCTGGTGCTGGCGCAACTGAGGGTTTACCTGCGTACGGTACTGGCGGCCAATATGTGCCTCAGCAGTACGGTGACTACAAGAGTCCTCAGGGCCCCGGCTACCAGGCTCCTGGCGCACCTGCATCCCCTGCTTACGGCGACTACAAGAGTCCTCAGGGCCCCGGATACCAGGCTCCTGTAGCTTCTGGCTATGGGTCACCCCCAGCACAAGCTCCTGGCTATGGATCACCCCCAGCACAAGCTCCTGCGTATGGCGCAGCGCCTGCGTACGGTGCTGCTCCCGCCTACGGTGCTGCCCCTACTTACGGCCAACCTGCTCCTGCAGCATACGGCCAACCTGCACCCCCCACCCCTGTGCCAAGTGCTCAAACATGTACTGCATTATATGACTATACCGCACAGGCCCAAGGTGACTTGACCTTTACTGCCGGCGCGGTGATTGAAATCGTGGAGAAAACCCCTGACGTTAATGGCTGGTGGACTGGAAGATACAACGGCCAGACTGGGGTGTTCCCCGGAAACTACGTTCAATTGAATTGAACAGGCTCGTTCTCTATTGTACCTTAATTAATTCACGATTCTCCTGTAAATCAAATGATGTAAGCCACAGTGTGCATCGCTCCTACCGATCTATAATTCCGCGACTGATAGCCACTGTGGCAGCGAACCGGAATTCTTTATCTAAATTCCGTGATTCTTTCAACTTGTAGATTACTTATTGTGGATGCAAATGATCTCACCATAAGTATTTAATCGAGCATGTATCCGCTCGGGTATTTCTTTGCCCCACCAAGATGCTGCATTCGGAAAAGAACAATATTAAGGAAACAGTCCAGATCGATCAGGAATCGATCACCTCGAATCCCAAGATCGTAGACGATGCAGATGAAGCTTTGGGGTATTTGCTTCAACACGGCAATGTCGATTTGCAAGCTGATAAGCAGAGAGATAAGAAGTTGTTGCTTAAAATCGATCTCTTCTTGCTACCTGTCATGTGCACATTGTACTGCTTTCAGTTCATGGATAAGCTTTCCAATTCGTACGCATCTATTCTTGGTCTCAGACAGGATCTACATATGAAAGGGGATATGTACTCGTGGACAGGCTCTGCGTTTTATCTTGGATATCTCTTTTTTGAATATCCGGCCGTAAGAATTCTCCAGAGGTTCCCTGTCGCAAAAGCTGTGGGGGTTTTCGTTATACTTTGGGGGTTGGTACTATGTCTCCATTCTGTGCCACAATACGCCGGCTTCGTGGCTTTGAGAACCCTTTTAGGGATGTTGGAACTGAGTGTAACCCCAGCTTTTGTAATTATCACCGGACAGTATTATAAAAAGAGTGAAATCTTCTTTAGAACTGCCTTGTGGTTCTCTTCAAATGGAATTGGAACCATTATTGGCAGTGGAGTCATTGCCTATAATGTGTATGATAATCTGCAAAGCTACAGCTTGGCTGCGTGGAAAGTGATTTTTATTATTACTGGCTGTTTAACCATCGCTCTCGGGATTGTAATTCTTTTACATTTACCCGATACTCCAGCAAAAGCATGGTTCTTAACTGAGGAGGACAAATTATTGGTGGTCAGTCGTATTAGGGAAAACCAGCAAGGCTTTGGGAATAAGCATTTCAAGCGCGACCAGTTCAAAGAAGCGTTTCTTGACGTCAAAACTTGGTTGTACTTCTTCTATGCCTTGTTTGGTAATATCCCCAATGGTGGTCTTACGAATTTCGCCAGTATTTTATTGTCACAAAATTTGGGTTATTCCACCAAACAAACATTGCTCATGCAAATGCCCCAAGGGGCTGTTGAGATTGTAGGATGTTCCCTCTTTGCATATTTCACTCTCTTTGTTCCATCCAGGATGTTTTGGGCCATTCTAGCAGGGGCTATTCAAATTGTAGGACAAGGCTTGTTGGCATTTTCTCATAACTCAAAAGTCGAGCTAGCAGGATATTGTATCATTGGTCTTGGCCCGGTGGGATTAATCGCCATCTTGGCCAGTATTTCCAGTAATGTGGCTGGACATACAAAGAAGACAACAGTAAATGCCCTTTTGTTAATAGGGTATTGTGTCGGCAATCTTATTGGGCCGCAGACTTTCTTAGAGTCAGAGGCCCCCAATTTTACCACTGCCAAAACGTGTTTGATTGTGTTCACTCTTTTAGCGCAATTTTGTTTGGTGATAGTTACAGCTGTTCTTTACTTTGAGAATAAAGCAAAAGATAAAAAAGACTTGAAAGATCATAAATATGCCAACATTGAAAACATTGAGTTCGCTGATTTGACAGACAAGCAAAATCCATACTTCAGATACACTCTATAATTGGACTAAAAATAAATTACTTCATTACTAAAAGACTAAATTCAAACATCATATTACTATATAAAAAAGGGTACGACACATAAACTACAATTCACCTTGAGAAACGGTTCCTATTCCTTTGATAAAAACGCTTTTTTCTGCTCCTCCCTCTTTTCCAAATTACCATCCAATGGGCCATTTATCATTTCTTTTGTTACGCCGTTACTAATCAAAGTTCTCCAGTTTCTGGCATTTTCAAATCCATTTCGAGCATACAGGTAATTGCTGAATATCTCTTGGATCTCATCTCTGGAAGTAGCAACAAATGGACCATGCTGCACTATATTTTGCTCAAGGACTTGTCCTCCAATAAGCGCAAATTCAATCTCTTCAGACAGTCCTGGTTCCGTCTTTCCAGTTACCAAATCTCCATCTCTGTTGAAAAAAACGTTATCATACTGAGATACCTTGGTATTCTCATTGAGAACCAATCCACTACCCTTTAAAACGTATAAAAAGTAGTTGAATCCATCCTCAAGTTTTTGCTCAAAAACGGCACCTGGCTTCATTTTATAGTAATAGTAGTGCACTGGGGTGTATGCCAAATCCTTGACAGATTCGACACCATAACTCTTACCAGAGATAACCTTTACCTTAAGCTTTCCATCCTGTTCAACTGCTTCAGGGATTTCCCATTCCCTCAAGTCTCTGTATCTTGGCTCACAACGCTTCAATTCTTTTGGTAAGTCAACCCACAATTGCAATCCAACCGTAGGGCTGCCATCTTCATTAGGAATTGGCATTTCAGAATGTACTATCCCTTTACCAGCAGTCATAAACTGAAGATCACCAGCATAAAGAACACCCTTGGAACCCGTAAAGTCCTCGTGTGCCATTGATCCATTGAGAATGAGACTGATAGTCTCCTGGCCTGAATGCGGATGCTCCGGGAACCCATTTGTTCCTGACGATGAGAAATGGTCGAATAATAAAAATGGCGAGAAGTTTCTTGCCGACATTGTTCCAATTGATCTTCTCACTCTTGCGCCTGCACCTTCATCTTGTTCTATAGCACGGACAACTCGTTTGATTGTTCTTAACGTGGACATTTTAGTTTGATTGGGTATATTTCTGTTATCTATTGATGAAAAAAAAAATCAAAATTGTAATTATCGGGAATTCAACTGCCATATATATACCTCAAGAAATAGACGTGTGGTGGGTTTATTAGTCAATAAAGGTCATCCATTAAAATTATGTGGTTCTAGTGGCTACTAGAAGCTTTGAAGACTTGGAAGCATTCTAGCCTGTTCATTAATAGTTTGAAGTAATAGATTAGAGCAAGTTAGTAAATTTTTACTAAATGCAGATATTTTTTACAAATAGCGCGGCTGAATTCTTCGACTGCACCTGACATCCGAGGATGCATATTTTAACACTTCTACTGCAAGGTACGTCCCCAGTCTCATAAAAAGAAAGGTCTCGCTAGCTTTAGGTATCTATACGAGCGAGAGCGAATCACAAGTCATCAATTCAGCTTACGGAGCATGACGCACTTTCAAGTATGGAATTACATAATTGTAAGCTGTTTAACGCATTTTTCGAAATGACATGTGACTGTAAGATCTATCATTGATGTATTGTAAGGGTCAGTTTATACCAAAAGCCATCAGACGCTCATTTGAGTTATGAATATAAAGGTGACCTCGGTGGTTTTTTCAAGACTATGTTACGTATCAATGGAAGATATGAGAGACGTGTGACAGAATTCAATAAAAATAACGTATAGAGAATTGCTTACTTGTGGGGACACTTACGCCCTTCTTGGATGAGAAGTAACAACGGTGGTACCGAGTTTTTCTGGAAGAATATACAAAAGTCCACGGATCTTATACTACCAAAATACCTTCCAACCTATCCCTGTTGACCTACGATATACCTTGAAGATTCTGCTCGACTCTACTTCGATTTTGCCATAACTTAAGGAAACAAGAAGCGCCTGGTTAGCTCAATCGGTAGAGCGTTTGACTCTTAGATAGGACATCAAAAGGTTGCGGGTTCGACCCCCGCATCGGGCTTATTTTTAGATTTATTTTTTACTGCGACGAAGTTTCTCCGCGATGATTCCCCCGGAAAACTCCGCTACACTCCTCTCTAACCCCCCTAGAAACTCTCCATTTAACCCCAATTAACCCCAATTCACCCCAATCCCTCCCATCCACACCCTACCTACCCTACCTACCCTATATACCCACCCCACCTACCCTATACACCCCACCTACCCTATACCCCCTCTTTCCCCCTCCCTCCACCTCCCTCACTTCTCACTTCCCTCACATAAATACTCGCACTTTTCCTTCCCTCTACTTTTTTTCCACTTTTTACAATTTTCTTCCAAATATCCACTCCCCCTACCCCATGTAGTTCACAAGATCGAGGATCTCCTTTTCTCGTTCTTATGTAGCCCTCTCCCCCTTCTC
>JAJMJN010000024.1:0-46790 GCA_030563685.1 Suhomyces kilbournensis
GAACGAGGCCCGAAAAACTTATCACAGTGACGACATAATAAATTTTAATGTCGTTCAGAAATGAATTCCGAGGGTGGCAGAATGAAAAAAGATATCATGCAGCTTGGTCGAACTCATTGTAACTAGTTCAATCTGCTGCGCCAGGGGCAATTTGTGTCAAGTCGTTGCCTAGCACTGCAAAGAACAAAAGGGATCTTCTCGGCAAATGGGAAGGACAGGCCCGGCTGAGGCCGGGACGAACTTCACCGAACAACGAACACTGTACCGAATTATTAGATCATGACACCATGGGTTTAGCCGCCTGTACCATGAACGTTGTTAGAGCTCTCCGCTTTTGACCAACGTCATGTTCAGAATTCGCTCTTGGAGCTGACTGCGGCTTTCTGTGCGTCTTCCGTGGATGCGTCACATATCGGATAATAGGAAGAATAATAGAGGTCATTCTGGGCACATATCACCATTTGAGGAAGTCTCTGGTGTGATCACTAATGGGAAGCTACTCCTAACTACTCTAATCTACTGTATTCTACTGTAATTTATGTAAAATGGGACTGCCGTGCAAGAGTTAGCCTAGTGACTTTAGCTTCTTTTGGTTAGTAGCTTTGATACACTCAGAGGCCGAAAAATAACTCTTGGAAAAGTGCGATGGATCATCTCATTACATCATCTCATCGATGGCAGACAACATCACCGATATCTTGCTGGAATTGCAAGGTATACTAAACACACTTTCGGATAGTACAGCTTTGGGCTCGGAGTCATGTTTCCAGAAAAATCTCGGCTTTTTGGGCTCAACTGTCGCCCGTACTGGTGCCGATGAGCATGCAAGAAAGGCACACTGCAATGATGAAGTATGGGTGATCTTGTACCAAATAATACAAAACTCCACCAGCTATCCATTCAATGAGCTGTCACCCCACATAATCGAGTATACCCGGCTATTCAGAGGTGTTTTGTTGTACGCCCGTAACTTGGTGACCTGTAAGCCCCAATCACTTTCGCTTCAAAAACTAGTTCTCCAAAGTTTCAAGCACTTTGCAAAGAACTTTTCGAAAGATAATGACCTATACGAAAAGACCGTTGTAGTGTTTATTCAGCTTTTGGCCAATTGTCCGCCTTTGGCTCCCGAACTAGCCCATGAAACAGGGCTCGATTCTTTGGCAAGCACTCTAGTTCAGTCCGATGAAAACTCCCAGGCAGATATTCCAGACTCCAAAAGAATTGTTATAGACCTAAATCAAGCTTTGAATGCTGTGGATAACCTCGTTCCCTATGAACTTTCCCTTTTGCATTATTTCAATACTATTCTCTCTGCAGACAAAAGTAACGAAACCAGTCACAATGTGATTTTATATCACGTATTGAAGATTTCCAACAGCAGAAACGCCATAATGACTTTCATGCTCGGATTATTTGAAAAAATTGACCTAAACTCGGAATTAACCAGCTTCCAACTTACAGTTATTCGATTACTTTACGATATAATCACCCATGAGAGCTTTGGCAATTGGCTCATTTCTCGAGACACTTCCACATTTTTCTCTTGGATCAAGCTCTGCCAGCTCATCGTCACCTCCAAGAGCGATTGGAACAATTACCAGTTGATTGCATTATTATCGTGGTCCCACGATCTCTTTGTCAAGTACGCCAACATAAGCATAGAGTACATCGACAGTTTAAATGCTGGCAACGTAAGTGATCGAGAAGGACCACATGTATACCAAATCTTGATGATAATATTGGACATCATATCCGATTTGAGTAAATTCCACCAAGCAAAAGAGTTTTTGACACATTACAATACTATAGAACCGTTGATAATACTCTTGAGAAAGTTACATGAAAACATAAAGCCTGTCACCATCAAAGATAGGGAGAAAAAGATTGTTGAATTGGGTGACAAATACGACGATTCCATCAATTACAACCAGTTTCCACAAGCAAAAGCATTAATTATCGAGATAATATCATTTTTGGCGCACGAATCGTTCGATACCCAGGAAAAGGTCCGTAACTTGCATGGTTTGGAAATCATTTTATCCAACTGTGTGATTGACGAAAACAACCCATTTATAAAAGAGAGATCCATTGTGTGTCTCAAATTTTTGTTGGCAAACAATCCAAAGAACCAACAGTTTGTTGGTGAGCTAGAGGCAAAGAGATCATATGATGACAGCGCATTACAGGAAGCAGGTTACGAATTGGAAGTGAAAGACGGAAATGTATCTGTTAAGTCAAAGAAAACTGATTAAATAAACATTGGGTGAGTTATGTAATCAATGGTTTAAAATAAGATAACTCGGGAAAAATTAGAATAATCCGGTATTTCGTTTTTTGCAGCCATTATGCCGTGAGTCAATTATACTATTTTGTCGCAGTTTCCATTTTCCTCTCTTAGTAATTCAAGCATATACCTTGCGGTGTAGAGTAATGTATTTGAATTTCTGTCTGTGGTAAAGGGCCCCTTCACACAAGTAAGCTCTGTTCTAATATGTTATTCATAATCAGTGCTAGTAAGATATTTTCTTTTTTTTTTTTTTCTTTTTTTTTTTTCTGAGAACTTTAATGCTTACAGATTAAATTACTGCCCAAAATCTATTATTGTCTATAACATTATCTTTTCGTAGTAACTATCTGGCCAATTCTTCCTATTCTCCAAATTTTTTTTCTTCAAAACACCTACAAGCGACTCTAGTACTTCACTGACCTAGATTCACTCTGATTTACTCATATATCAAAAGATATAAGATCTTATAGAGTAGTTCTTTATAAGCAATGAACCGTATAGAGTTATACAATGCTAGTAGTGCGCCAAAAACCTATAATGAAAATCAAAGTATGCTGAACTAGTAATAGGAAATATACTATGCTCTTTAGTAGCACGAAATTGATACTATATGATTCAAGTAACCAGCACGTGACCTGAGTCAGGAGACACATGGAACCATCTGATAAGAACTTGAACTCAAGCGTAATAGACACGTGATTAAATCATGACGAGCACAAACAAAAATCTATAAATTTTGCAACAATCGCAGAAACACAGAAACATTTATCATTTTAATATTTTAAAAAACATAGAAATGTCTCTTGAAAAAAGCAACATTAATATGGTTTCTCCACCTAAATCCCCCGATTCAAGATCAAGATTTCGTACACTCATGATTATTGTTTTTATTGCCGCTATGTCATCATCGGCAGTTATTAATTCCTTCGCTGCAAAACCAGCTTTATTAGTTTGTACTAAAGATAAAGCTTTTGATACTAATCTTCAAGGACACCCCATCAAAAATGGTTTGGGTTTCATTACTGCAACAGACGTTGTAGAATCGAAAGAATACAACGGTGTTTTATGCAAGTCACTTAACGAAGGAGGCTGGCGTCAAGATTTTATGGATTCCATAAGCGTAGCTTTGGGTGCTATAACAATGGCTCTGTTTGCAACGCTGTGCGTAGTATGCTGCATAAAATTCTTAGACCTAAGGATTTTGCCATATGAAGAGTTTTTGACACTACCAACATGTTTAGTCACAGCAGGCGTAACGGCAGCTCTCGCACTTGTAGCCAATTTTTGGTTTGTTAGACGTATGAATGGTCATTGACCAAATAACTAGCTTATATATTTGCTCTAAATAAAAAAAAAAATCGCTAGAAGAGAGATGTAGGCATATATATATTCGCTGTGGAACCGTGAAAGAGCAACGATTGTAGAAGGTTCCGAATAGGTTTCTTATTAGTTATTGCAACAAGTCTTATCGATTGCTAATTACCTAGTTGGTTGCAAACTCGGCACGTGAGTAGTACGATCTTGATCCTATACGACTCTTGTGAATAGCACGAGATACGAGTCACGAGACAAATGGAAACATGCGATTGTACTTGAACTCAAGCGTAATATAATTGTGACATATGGAGAAACATGGAGACACATGGAGACACATGGAGACACATGGAGACACATGGAGACACTGGACACATGTGATTTCTACTTGAACTCAAGCGTAATATAATTGTGATTTCAATATAAATACATGAACAAGATCAATATTACGTCTATCACAGAGAGACACTAAAATACACAAGATTTTAATATGTCAGAACACAAACAAATGTCTGTTGATGAAGAGGAACGCAATGTGGGTCTTGATGAAGAATCCTATAGACGTGCATGCAAGATTTGCATAATTGCCGTTGCCTCTACCCTAACAATTTGTTCGATTATCTTCGTAACTTTTGTATTAATTTATTCGATTTATACTGATGATAAAGTTTCAGATGCTTGTCTTAATGCAACAGAGACATATATTTAGCAGAATACAGCAGTGTTTCTAAAATTCTTGTCATTTGACAAAAGAGGATTGGGTCGAAAGGCAGTGGACGGAGCAGTCCAGTGTTTGCTAGTCTCATACAATTAATGACCTATATCGAGGTTAAGTGATTTTTTGCTGCCAATACTTCGTTATTAAAGTTCAGTGATTTTTTGCAACCAATGAGCTTATTGAAGCAACAGAACTTATTGACGTCAATGACCTTCTTGTTGAAATTCTAATGACTATTTGCAACCAACTAGGTTTTCAGCACGAAACTCATTGAGATCGTAAGCCTTCTAGCAACTGGTAAGGAACCTATTTGAAATTTTTCCACAATCATTGCTCTTTCACGGTTCCACAGCGAATATGAATACGTCTACATTTCTCTTCTAGCTAGATATTAATTAAGCAGTTTAGCTAACCTATTTTTATTAAATAAAAAGTATAAAACCTAACAACATTTTCCATTTTCTTCTTGAGTAATTAAAGCATATACCTTGCGGTGTAGAGTAATGTATTTGAATTTCTGTCTGTGGTAAAGGGCCCCTTCACACAAGTAAGCTCTGTTCTAATATGTTATTCATAATCTTTACAATGCGAGTAAGATATTTTCTTTTTTTTTGTTTTTTTACTCTGCGAACTTTAATGCTTACAGATTAACATTACTGCTCAAAATCTCTTTAGACCACAACATTATCTTTTCGTAGTAACTATCTGGCTGAATCTTTTCTTTCTCTTTTTGTTTTTCCTTTAGAAAACCTTTAAGCGACTCTAGTATTTCACTGGCTTAGATTTATTTTGATTTACTTAAAAATCAAGAAATATCAGATTTTGAAAAAAATATGCTACGCATATAGAGCTCAACATATTATAAGTTATAAATACCATTGACATAAACGTATCAATATTATATGAGCTTGAACTGAAGCGTGATAGAATTATGATTTCATTATAAATATCACGAGCAAGATCAATATCACCTCTATCATAGAGAAACACTGAAATACACAAGATTTTAATATGTCAGAACACAAACAAATGCCTATTGATGAAGAGGAACGCGAATCCTTCGATCAAGAATCCTATAGTCGTGCATTCAGGTTAGGTATGTTTCTCGTTGCCTGTGTCCTCACAATTTGTGCGAGTTTCCTCGTGGTGATTTTATTAACTTATTCATTTTCTTTATTGTATCCTGATGATTAAGTTTCAGGTGCTTGTCTTAATGCAACAGAGACATATATTTAGCAGAATACAGCAGTGTCTCTAAAATTCTTGTCATTTGACAAAAGAGGATTGGGTCGAAAGGCAGTGGACGGAGCAGTCACAGTGTTTGCTAGTCTCATTATTACGATTGATGACCTTTATTGAGGTTGAGTGATATTTTGCAACCGATAAGATTGGTGAAACTTCGTTTTTTAAGTTGAATGATTTTTTGCAACCAACTAGGTAGTTAGCAATGGACGAAAGTCATTGATATCAATAAGCCTTCTAGCAATCGACAGGATTTATTGCAATAACTGATAAGAAGCCTATTTGGAAGATCAAAAAGATTACAACTAATCATCATACTCCATCAAAGGGAGTGCTGAACAAGTAATAGGAAATATACTTAGCACTCTTACTATATGATTCAAGTGACCAGCACGATACCTGAGTCAGGAGACACATGGAACCATCTGATAAGAACTTGAACTCAAGCGTAATAGACACGTGATTAAATCATGACGAGCACAAACAAAAATCTATAAATTTTGCAGCAATCGCAGAAACACAGAAACATATATCATATTCATATATCTGGAATTAAAAAAATGTCTCTTAATAAAAACAACCTCATCTTGGTTTCTCCACCTGAATCTCCCGATTTAAGATTAAAAAAACGTACAATTTGGATTATTTTTATTCTTGGCCCTATCTTATCATTAGCGCCAATTTTTTATTTGGTTGCAAAATCATCTAATCCAGTCATTTATATGGACAGAGTTTTGTCCACTAGTCAAGAAATTCAAACTAGTGCAACAGGGACCATTGTGGATTGGCGAGAATACAACGGTGTTTACAACGACATCGTTCAATGCAAGTTACTGAACAAAGGAGGCTGGCTTCAAGATTTTTTGGATGGACTTAGCCAATTTTTTAGTGCTGTAACAATTACATTCTTTGGAATGCTGTGCGCAGCATGCCTTGTAACAACCTATAAACATTTCTTGGGTTTGCCACACGCAGATAAACTGACAGTTACAATATGTATAGTCATGCTAGTCGTGACGCTACCTCTTGTATTAGGAGGCTGTTATTGGCATGTTCACCGTGAAAATGGTCGTAATAGCTTACTTAATTGCTCTTAATAAAAAATATCGCTAGAAGAGAGATGTAGGCACATATATATTCTCTGTGGAGCCGTGAAAGAGCAACTATTGTAGAAGGTTCCAAATAGGTTTCTTATCACTTATTGCAATAAGTCTTATTGATTGCTGAACAAGTAATAGGAAATATACCATGCTCTTGAGTAGCACTAATTTGATACGATATTATTCACGTGAGTAGAACGAGACCTGAGTTAGGAGACACAGGGAAACATGTAATTAGAACTTGAACGCAAGCGATAGACACGTGATTAGATTATGAGTATCACAAACAAAAATCTATAAATTTTGCAACAATCGCAGAAACACAGAAAGACGAAAGTTTTTAAGATGCAAAATCAAACTCAAATGACTTCTGATGAAAACGACGGCAATGTGCGTTCTCCACCTAGATCTCCCGGTTTAAGATCAAAAAAACGTACAATTAGGATTATTATTCTTGGCGCTATCTTATCATTAGCGCCGATTTATTATTTGGTTGCAAAATCATCTAATCCAGTCATTTATATGGACAAAGTTTTGTTTACTAGTCTTCAAGAAATTCAAACTAGTGCAACAGGGACCATTGTGGATTGGCGAGAATACAACGGTGTTTACAACGACATCGTTCAATGCAAGTCACTGAACAAAGGAGGCTCGCTTCAAGATGTTTCCGATGAATTTAACCTAATTTGTACTGGTGTAACAATTGTTTTCTTTGAAATGGTGTGCGTAGCATGCCTTGTAACAGCCTACCAACGTATCTTGGGTTTGCCACACTCAGTGATATTGACAGTACCAATGTGTTTAGTCTTACTAGGCGTGACGGGAGTTCTTGCATTAGGAGGCAATTTATGGCATGCTCACCATACAAATGGTCGTAATAGCTTTTTTGATTGCTCTTAATAAAAAATTTAGCTAAAAGAGAGATGTAGGCATATATATATTGGCTGTGGAACCGTGAAAGAGCAACGATTGTAGAAGGTTCCAAATAGTTTTCTTATCAGTCATTGCAACAAGTCTTATCGATTGCTAATTACCTAGTTGGTTGCAAACTCGGCACGTGAGTAGCACGATCTTGATACGATACGACTCTTGTGAATAGCACGAGATATGAGTCACGAGACAAATGGAAACATGCGATTGTACTTGAACTCAAGCGTAATATAATTGTGACATATGGAGAAACATGGAGACACATGGAGACACATGGAGACACATGGAGACACATGGAGACACATGGAGACACTGGACACATGTGATTTCTACTTGAACTCAAGCGTAATATAATTGTGATTTCAATATAAATACATGAACAAGATCAATATTACGTCTATCACAGAGAAACACTAACATACACAAGATTTTAATATGTCAGAACACAAACAAATGTCTGTTGATGAAGAGGAACGCAATGTGGGTCTTCCACCTGAAACCACCATTAAGCCAGAAGTATATAAACGTGCATTCAACCTTACTATACTTCTTTTTACTACTGGTTGGATGATTTTTGGAATTTTCCTCTGTACTATTTTATTGATTCTATCATATTTCGACTTGTCTGAATATTGACCAAATTATCACAAATAGTTTGAATACCATTACTTTAACAGAGACGAATACAACAGTGTTTCTAAAATTCTTGTCATTTGACAAAAGAGGATTGGGTCGAAAGGCAGTGGATGGAGCAGTCACAATGTTTGCTAGTCTCATTATTACAATTGATGACCTTTATTGAGGTTGAGTGACTTTTGCAACCAATAAGATTGTGGAAACTTCGTTTTTAAAGTTGAATGATTTTTTGCAACCAATAAGCTAATAGCAGCAACAGAACTTAAGGACCTACTTGCTGGAATTGAATGATTTTCAACCAACTAGGTAGTTAACAATGGACAAAAGTCATTGATATCAATAAGCCTTCTAGCAATCGACAGGACTTATTGCAATAACTGATAAGAAGCCTATTTGGAAGATCAAGAAGATTACAACTAATCATCATACTCCACCGAAGAGGTGCTGAACATGTAATAATAAAATATACTATGCTCTTAAGCAGCACGAAATTGATACGATATGATAAATGTGACTAGTACGAGACCTGAGTTAGGAGACACATGGTGACACATGGTGACGCATGGAGACATATGGAAACATGTGATTATCACTTAAACTCAAGCGTAATATAATTGTGATTTCAATACAAATACATGAACAAGATCAATATGACGTCTATCACAGAGAAACACTAAAATACACACGATTTTGATATGTCAGAACACAAACAAATTCCTGTTGATGAAGACGAACGCAATGTGGGTTTTCCCGCTGAAACCTACCTACCTCTAGGAGAACAATTACAATATATCGACTTTAACTTCGTTATCCTTGGTTTAATGTGTTTCTACGTGGTTATGGGGATAATTATTTTGGCGATCGTTTGCATCTTGGACCGCTTAAGTTAGGGCTTCGAATACTAATGGTGCGCCAACCGTGTAATCAACAGGTCATCAAGAGTCGGCAACCTACTTACAACAATACGTGACAAGAATGCTATAAGATAATGTTGAAAAACTATATCATCTATGTCTCTATAAATATGTCTCCATGTTTCCCCAATATCATGTTCATGAGGTCAAACAGGGCAAGATCACTCTCTTACTTCAATCTCAGTGAGCCTAATATACATAGGCGTTTTCACTCACTGAACTAAATATTTAATACTATGCAACTTCAAATAACAACTTATAGGCTTATAACTCAATATACACGGGATAGCTGTGCTAATACTACCGATAGGTTTATTGATATAGTATCTCTTATAGTTACTATTTACAGATAAAGACATAACTTCCTATTTCAGATGTGCCCCGTGCTCAACAATATAGAATTCGACAAAGTGAATTTATTATATTATTGGGCGTGTGGCGTAGTTGGTAGCGCGTTTGCCTTGCAAGCAAAAGGTCACTGGTTCGATTCCTGTCTCGTCCATAGAAATTAACTTTTTTACTCTTCAAGCATTATTTTTTAGATGTCCAACATATAAACAGCTGATAGTCTTTCTACCTAAGAGCAGTCATGTATCATACTTGAATTCCACCCAAAATAAGTTCGCCATATCAATAATTTTTTTTGTTGAGATTTTTCAAAATTTTGCAAATAATTTGCAAAACTAATAAATGTAGTTAGTCTGCTGCACCGAAAAAAGTAAGTATAAATCATACGTTAGGACGGCTACTTATAGATTACCACACTATACTTTACAAAATGCTCAACTACTCTTTTTTTTTTTCTTTTTAAATCCAGTCTTATTATTTTGTATATTAGTTTAATTAAAGTGCAGTTTAGATGTTTAAGGCAGAAACAATAGCATGCTTGACTTTTTCAAGAGATGGTTCGTCGATAAGCTTGATTCTCTTTTCTTTTGTGCTTAATTGTTTCAAGTCCTCAGGAATGAAATCAACGTAGCCTTCCACCTGAGCCAAAGCTTCACGAACGACCTCAGAAAATTTGGCAGGATGGGCGGTGGATAACGAAATGTACTTGATTTGATCGTCCTTATTGTCCTTGGCAATGAACCTGTAGGTGGCAGCGACACCGACTGCAGTGTGTGGGTCCAAAACGTATCTTTCATCATTGCTGGTGTATACTTTTTTGATGGTTTTGACGGTATCTTGGTTATCAACTCTTTCAGAACCAAAGATGGATCTGGCTTGGGAAATAACACCCTCTGGAACAGTGACAGAACCGGTTTCTTTCAATTGTTTCATCCATTCGTTCAACACTGAACCGGCCTTGCTGTCGTCTCCGTTAGCAACGTTGTCTCTGGCCAAGTACCATAAGAGTCTCTCGAAATTGGAGGAGATCAAAATGTCCATGGCTGGGGAGTGGGTGGCCTTCACAACACCTTCAGCACCGGTTTTCTTTTCGTAACGACCGGACTTGAGGAATCTGTCCAAGATATCATTTTCGTTGGTGGCAATAATCAACTGGTCAATTGGCAATCCCATTTCTCTGGCATAGTAGCCTGCTAAAATGTCTCCAAAATTACCGGATGGAACGACGTATCTTATCTTGTCATCGGTACCCAATTGCTTTCTTAATTGGAAGTAGGAGTAGAAGTAGTAGGTTTGTTGGGCCAAAATACGAGCCCAGTTGATGGAGTTGACGGCTCCAACATGGTACTTTTCATTGAACTCGACGTCTCCAAAGATCTGCTTGACAATATCTTGACAGTCATCGAAGGTACCCTTGACGGATAAAGTATGCACGTTGGCGTCTTCAACAGTGGTCATTTGTTCTTCTTGGATAGGAGAGATTCTTCCGGTTGGGTATAAAATGAACACAGAAACGTCTTTCTTGCCTCTTAATCCATAGATAGCTGCAGAGCCAGTGTCACCAGAGGTGGCTCCAACGACAGTAATGACGTCTTTAGGTTCGTCAGCAGACTTCTTGGCGTTGCTTCTGGTCAAGAAGTATTCAAACAAGTTACCTACAAACTGCAAGGCAACGTCCTTGAAGGCATAAGTTGGACCATGGAATAATTCCAATAAGTGGATATTGTCATCGATCTTCTTGATTGGGGTGACTTCGGAGCTTCTGAAGGTGGAGTACGATCTGGTGATCAAATCCTTCAAGTCTTCATTTGGAATTTCAGACTCTTCGATATATAATCTCATGATATTGAACGCCAACTCGTTGAATGACAAGTCCTTCCATTCTTCCAAAAACGTGGATGAAAGCTGAGGAATTTTGGAGGGGACGAATAACCCTCCGTCCTTGGCCAAACCGGTCATGACCACATCCTCGAATGACAAGGCCTGTTCGCCGGCATTACGTGTAGATCTGTATTGTTTTGAAGACATCTTAGCTTCTTTGGAGTGAATACTGAATTAGTCACAGTGAAAATTTAAACCGGCCAAAATCACGCCGGTCGGCGTTGGAATAACACGTGATACCGCATCTGATCAAAATTGATTTCTTCTGATATCAGAGTTCAATGCACGTGACCATCGCCTCAAAACGTCTTTCAACACTAATTAAAACTATCTACATCGGCAAGGATTATTAGCCTTGTGTGAAGCCTATGGACTAAAACTGTTATTCTGGAGTATGCTCGCACCAAACCTCCCCAAACTTAGTAATCACATGGAAGTCTAATTAGTTGCTATGACAAAGCTACTGTCGTAGGTTAGGGTAGGTGTGTTAGCTGGTGTCACGCGACCACTCACATGACTGTTTGTCGACGATATTATTTACAGGTGTTTTAAGCTCAGGAGACCACAGCCCGATCTACTACAGCCATATACTAAAAAGGGAAGTTATGATAAAGCTATGTTTATATAGAAGCAATAGAGTCAGCTTGAAATTCCCTCCAAGAAGATGGTCCGGAAACACAACCTCGAGAAAGGTCTATAAAGGATACGGAAGCTTCATTGAGGGAATCAGCGAAATAGGGCTTAATAACGACAAGAAGAATCTTGTTGCTAGCGACTCAACAACCCCATACTCTGACAATTACTACCAGCCTATTATAAGCGAAGGTTTCCGAGGATTCGACAAACTAATCATTCCCAAAGACTTTCGAGCCCGAAACCAAGAAGTCGATATTATGGATGAAAATGGCCATCGGCAACAACAAGAATTGGAGGAAATAATACAGTCGTTCCAGGCGCCCATAAAAGTAGCCATAGGGTATGGTTCGGGCGTGTTTCCACAAGAAGGATACGACTTAAAGAAGGATTCTCAGAAGAATATCATGGATCAAACACAGATCGACTTTATAACTATAGTGGACAATAACGAGGCATTTCATAGACAAAACATCCAGCAGTACCCGCATCATTATTCCATCAAGATCCCATCTTTGGTGAAGTTGATTCAGGGCAGTAACGGGATGTACTTCAATCCGTTTGTCACTATACAGAATAAGCTAATAAAATACGGAATAATATCCACCAGCTCAAGTTTGCATGATTTAAGTGAATGGTCCTCATTGTACTTTGCGGGCAGGCTACACAAACCTGTGAATTTCGTGAAAGACGATGCTCCTATGGTGAAGTTTTTAAACCAGTATAACTTGAAAAACGCAGTGACGTTGGCTATGTTATTGATAGAGCGCCCGCAATTCACCGAACGTGAGTTGTATGAACAAATAACGAAAATATCGTACCTGGGAGACTTTCGTATGTATATCGGGGGAGAGAATCCCAACAAGGCACGTAACATTGTGAACAAGCAAATAGTACAGTTCATGAAGCTTTACGACCCAATATTACAGTATTTCATTCAAAGAAACTGCTTGATTGTCATCGACAGGGACGAATCCAACAACAACATCAGAACTTTCCGCAAAAACTTGACCATTCACAACAAAATCAAGCTCATCAGTACTCTACCATTGCAGTTCCGGTCGAAATTGTACCAAATGTATAGAGAAAAGTCTATCAAAGAAATCGTGAAGGATAAAGATCTTTCGCAAAACTTGTTGAAAGTAGTCAGCCGGACCATACAAATCTCATCGATCAAACAAATGATTCGTGGAGTGTTCAGTTCGGGGATCATCAAATCCATCAAGTATGCATTTTTGAAGCAGTTGAAATACTGGCGCGGAAAATTGACCGAGCACAAACAGCACCAGCATTGATATAGTCTTGTCTATGGTAATCAACACTTGCATAATATGCCAGCATAAACACACTTAGTATTTTCTATGTAGGCTCAGTAATCAACACTGTATAATGCACCAGATTTAACACATCTTTGGTTTTGTCTGCGATTAGAATACTTGTATAACGAGCATTAACACCTCAAGAACTAAGATCAAACGCGAAATGGCTGAAGTTGCAAAATTTAAGCCCAAGTACAGAATCAATTTCTATAATTAGAAGAAATAAATTAGTCCTAGGTCTTTACCCAGATAAAATGGATTTGCAGTAGGCCACTTAAAAGAGAGCCTGTTTGAAGTAGCCACTTTTATGTAACTATGACTATTTATTAGTGAATTATTAAGCAGAAATTAAGTGAAATAGCTCCGCCTATATGGAGCTAAAATGAAGTTTTTGCCACGAAAGTGGCTGTCTATATTATGAAAATTGCAAGATATCCGGAAGACTCTTCTGAAAGTGAGGATCTTATGAAAGTGAAATTTTTTATGAGAATAATTAGTCTGTGTCACGGAAAACCCTTGTCTAATACATTTAGAGTTTGAGAGTCGGTATTGTCAGTACATAATCTGTAGTGTGACGGCTGTGGTGGAGGGGGCGGAGGAAGAGAAAATTTTCTTTGATAAGATGGTTTAGGTCTTAACTCAGGGTTGGAATTGGGTTTGCTAAGACTTTCAGTAGAACTCAACTTGTGCGAGAAAACTTGGTGACTATTGGGCTGCGAATGAATTAAATGCGGATTATTATTAGTTGGAAGTGGAGCAATATTGGGTCTAAGTACATCCTGATTACCCATGACAGAGCTGGTCATCACAGGTTTTTCTTCAACTGGGAGGCTAGTTGATCCCTGTAATTTTGGACTATCAAAGGGTGAATTATGTATTTTGAAAGTAGCTGCTTTCGGCAAATTAATATTGTCGGACAACTTTGGAGTACTTTCCTTAATTTTATCTGATTTTGAAGTGACGCCCAATGGCTTCTTGGGTGGAAGAAGGTTATCTGGATACACCTCTTGGGTTATTTGTAGGTCTTTGAGCTTGGGGTCCGCAGAAGGTGTCGCACCGTCGGTGCTATTTTTATCGTAGTAACAGATCAAGTGAAGTTTTTGATTCTGCTTGGTAAGAATGGAAATGCTTTGTTTTATGAGATTGGTTTCCTCGCCATCCTTGGATAATTGCTTGTATATCAAGAACAGGCCGTGGTGTACCTTGGACGGAGACCAAATCTTGCCATCCGTCCATCGTTTCATGCCACACTGCGTTTCATTCCAGATGAAGACGGTGTTGGGTCGTATATATTGAGACTTTTCAGCCGCAGTTAATCTACGATTTATGGTTGGAAGTATATTCAATCGTGTAGCTTCAAATAGAAGTAATGCATCCTTTAAATTGTAAACTCTACCTTTGTAAGTAATAACTATTGTAGGTTGCCAAATGTTATTCACGCCTTTAGGAATGTGCCTGTTTTCTCCTTCATTTGGCCCATGCCCTCCTACTTTGGCTTGATTTGTTAGCTCATTCTGATCTTGGTCTTCGTTTCCTCGATAATCTAGACGTATATACGATCTCGAAATCATAACGAAGTGAAAAAGAACTCGTAATAGAGATCACACGAATACAGAGCAAAATAAGTCGTCTAGCCTGCTGGATGTCAACTCTGCGAAAAAGCTTGCCTCAATAATAATATTGTAGACTAAAACTTTAGACTAATTAGCTCCGTCTGGTTTTGAGCTTATTTGGAGAGATTCGGAAGGATTTCCGTACTTAGTGCTATTGTCTGTCACACCACAGGGCTCCATTCTAACTAGCCCGATGGCAAATTAAATAGCAGCAAATTGTATATTATTTGCGGATATTGCCCATTGACCTATCAAGGAAGAGAATGAATTTAGTGTGAAGTCCCTGCCGTATTTTATTATTCTGGCAGATTTTTCAATGTGTCGTCTCGAAACCTCACATACTACCGTAACGCTCGGCGGCTATCGTGTTTCTGTAAACTCGAAGAATAGTGTGAACTAATCATTGAATACTGTCCTCTACTCCTCTCGCTCCATATACTTAATCAGCATGCATTTCTAAAATTTCAGACTTTTCTGACTATCTGCTTCATCAGTTGGGCGTTCGTATAATCAGACTATCTGTGTCAATCTTCTTTATCCGGAAAATATTTTCTAAAAAAAAAGTTTTTAGTTTCGGAAAAATATTTTTTAAAAGGGATTCATCTTATCCCCGAACAATACGCGACTTGTTCGATTTCGTCGAATTTCGTCAATTACCCCTGGTACATTCCGACAACAAACATAACTTTTACGGATTTCTAAATTTTTTATTTAGTTCGCTATTTCAGTTAAATACTTAGAATTTTTGGTCCCAGGAGTCTAATTTCATGGTACCGTTTTCTTGGAAGTTCAAGTGCATTTTGAAAGCATCTCTCAAACTGTGTGGCTCGTGCAAGGTCTTGGCCTTAGTAGCAGCAAAGGTAGCTCTGTCGAGGTAGTCTGTTAATTGATCTCTGTAGTCAGGGTGGGTGGTTTTGTTGATGATTTCACGAGCACGTTCCTTTGGAGACAATCCTCTCAAGTCAGCCAAACCTTGTTCAGTAACAACAACGTCCAAGTCATGTTCGGTTTGGTCAACGTGGGAAGCCATTGGAACAATACATGAGACACCAGTTGGATCAGTCTTGGAAGGTCTGGCGGATGGAGTGTGCATAATGGAGAGTTTAGCGTTTCTGAGGAAATCAGCAGAACCTCCCAAACCGTTCAACATTCTTGATCCCATAACGTTGGTGGAATTAGCGTGGGCATAGATATCAACTTCGACAGGAGTGTTCATAGCAATAACACCCAATCTTCTGATGATTTCTGGAGAGTTGGAGACAACTTGAGATCTCAAGGTCAATTTCTTGGAGTAAGTATCCCAGTTTTCGTAGAACTTCTCGAAACCAGCTTCGGTCAATCTAATGGAGGTGGCAGTGGCGTGGTCCAAGGTACCAGATTCGAAGAAGTCCAAGAAGGAATCTTGCAAGACTTCGGTCCAGACATTCAAGTTCTTGAACTTGGATCCAGCCAAACCTTCCACAACAGCGTTGGCAATGTTACCAATACCTGATTGCAATGGGTGCAAGTTGTCTGGTAATCTGCCTTGCTTAACTTCGTGCTCCAAAAATTCGATCAAGTGACCGGCAATGTCCCTAGAAGTTTGGTCAGATGGAGTGTTTGGAGGGACGATATCGCCAGTGGTGGATTCAACAATCGCCACGACCTTGGATGGATCAACTGGGATCGAAATTTGGCCGGTTCTGTAACCAGCTGAGGTGTGAGGGTATGGTGGTCTGTGAGGTGGATTGACAGGCATGTCTATGTCGTGAATACCTTCGAAAGATGGGGTCTTGGTGTTGACTTCAATGATTATTTTATCAGAAACAGAAATCATTTCCGGGGAAGCACCAACAGCAGGACCTGGGATGATAGAACCATCTTCAGTTATGGCAGTGGCTTCAATGATGGTGAAGTCCAACAAATCGTTGTCTTGCTTGGCTCTAGTGTAAAAACCGTATGTCAAGTCCTGAGGGAACATAGACAAATGCTTGTCGAAAAACTGAGTTCTTCCTTCGTTGATAGCCTTGGCAATTGGCTTACCGACTTGATGTGGGGATCTTCTCAAAAGCATATTGTTGTCGGCCCAACGACTTTCTTCAGGACCAGCGGAGGCACCGACGAATAAGTTGAAAGCAAGCTTGCCCTGCAAGTTGTTTTTTTCAACATGATCAGCCAATGCAGATGGAATTGCCTTTGGTGCACCAACACCTGTGAAACCAGACCATCCCAAATATTGTCCATGCTTAAAGAGGTCTATACATTGTTCGGCAGTTCTTACCTTGTTCAAGTAGGGTGCGTATCTAACCCTCTGTTTCAAAATTGATGACATGGCTATGAACTATTTACTTGTGTGGAGTAGATTTCAAAATTTGTGGATATGAATTTTCACAATTAAAAGCCGATTCGATCATGGGCCATTAAATGCCTGGTATTTATAGTCGTACATACTCCGGTGGCTTACACAATGAAAAATTACACAAATCACACAAAAGTAACACAAAAATAACACTACAAACAAATCTCACGCACTCCAGAGCAAAAAATTGTTGAGACCGCGAATACGGATGGGTGACCAGTGAGGCTTCCGCTAAATAGGTCGAAATTCAAGAGCGATTTTCGGAGTGAGAATGCTTTTACGGAGTTTTATTATTTTTGGGCCCAAGATATTTAGGAGGGGTAGAACAACCAACACTTTCGAGATGGGGTACAAAACTTTGACGCCACCTCTCCTCATCTCCAAATTTTAGACGAGCACTTGCGTTAGACAGCTTCAGCGACATACTGACAATATAGTCAAGGTAACTCAGTTCATTAGATGTTTCGGTATTAAGCTACCCTCGAAAGTGAAAATGGTTAGTATCCTCCCGGAATACACGAATATCCTGTATATAGTTAATCGTCCAACGAACTCCGGACTGTTCCGAACTAGCCTTTTGATGAATCAGAAGTGGACGGGTTCAGTTGGGTGTTTGCACACAAAAGTAAGTACATGAACAGTTCCATTTGTTCACCTCTTAACTCGCTATATATCTTTATAACGCTTGGAACACGTTAAACTATAACAGTGGGGCTAAAAGTGGGGCAATTATAATCTTTTTATTATTTACGACAAAGAATTGCACACAGCCTTTCTCCAGAGTAAACAGATACCCCGGACTAGTACCCCGGATTGTTTCAAAAACCAGTAAAACCTTATTCGAAATCTTGCTACGGAACTCAAAATGGCTACCTAACCATTATACCCACGAATCAGGTCGTCCCAATTCAATTTTTTCACAAACCTTGAAATTCGGAAGATTGCATCATCCCATTATTATTTCGCTAACAAAACTGCATAACCCCAGAGCGAAAAGTCGCGCCTAAGGTATACTCGGTAACAAGTATTTGTAATCCGGGGATATTCGAAGATCTTGCCCCACAAAAGGTCTTTTCCGCGGAAACTTAGCCAATCAAAATTTTTTGCTTGTACGCTATACACTGTTCCTATTTTATTCTTATAAATTATCCTTTGCCTATTCTCTATTTACAATACATACGTAGTTACTTCATTTTGGTAGCCTTAAAACGACTTATTTTGATTGGGTTACCTTCCTCGTCCACGGGCTCGAATTCCATTTCCTCTTCTGACTTTCTGTAACCAGATTTTTTACCCTTTAATATAAGCTTTTGCCGAAGTTTGTGATAGTCACTTACGATCTCTTGATTGATAAAGTCATTTTCGATATAATCTTCCAATCCAAGGGCCATTGAGTCTTCGTCATAATCATCGAATGTATTTTCGATTATTTCATCTTCAAGAATTGGTCCGGAGTTATCATCATCATCATCTTCTTCTTCACCATTATCATTTTTCTGATAGTGGTCAAATCCTATTTCGTCCAGACGGGAGTCGGAAACCTCTGTAATTTTGGAATTACTGGCATTCTTCCTTTCCACATTTCTATTATCTTTCTGGGGCATAGATTCAAGCATTTTATTGAGTATTTCGAAATCTTCTACTTTGTCGACAACTGGGCCCTCCGTTTCAATATCCTCATCGTAAACTCCCAACACATATGCTTTAGCCATAGTCTCCAAGTCATTTTGCATAGAATGAAAGTCTATAGCTGCTTCCTTTAGGTCGATGAACTCCGAATCATCCGTCAGATCACCATCCTTCGGACTTTCTTCCTTAACATCGGAAAACCCCTTTACAAGTTCGGGAGCAGAGGTCTCAATAGCCGCGGCAGGTACAGAGGTGGTTTCAATAACGGCTGCGGGCACAGAGCTTTTCAATCTTCCCGCCTTGAAACGAGAAACCTTCTGAGGTTTTGATGGCGTATCACTTATACTCTCATTTTCCACCGAAGACTTCGATTTCGAACTATGATCTAAACATATTAAACTTAAGTCATCAGGACTAATCGAAGAAGTATTCTTCTCAATAATGTCACCATTGATTGACGTACCCGATAGGTCGTTCACCTCTGAAGTCAAGTTCTTCTTAATGATGTCACCTTCGATTGAAGTACTTGATTGATCGTTCATCTCTGACTCCAAAGAAGCTTTCGAACCATTTGAAGCCTTTAGTATTGAACTCTTGAATCTAGAAACCTTTTTTGGAGCATTGTCTACGAGATTTGATTCATTGGAACCAATTGAAGAAATATTTTTCTCAATCACGTCACCATTGATTGTAGTATCTGCCAGATCGGTCACCTCTGATTTTAAAAATGTTTTGGAGTTCTTTGAAGCCTTTTGTATTGAACTCTTGAATCTAGAAACCTTCTTTGGAGTTTCGTCCATTCCTTCATTTTTGATTATAGATTGCTGCATTAAACCGTATCTATCTATGACTTCCAGGCCATCACCAATCTCTAGATCGGGAACACGAACCTTTCTGCCTTCGGAACGAAAACCTCCCACCAGTTTAGATTGAAGGATGTCTTGATCATAAGTATTATTCTCTCTTTCAATAACGATATCGCTAACCGGAGATACCAGTGTCCTATTCGCTTGATTTTGATCTCTCTTTGAAGTTATATTACTTTGTGAAGAAAAACTTCCATCGAAATTAGATTGAAATGAGTCTTGATCATCATTTTCTCTTTCGATGACGATATCGCTGATAGGAGATACCAGTGCCATATTTTCTTGATATTGGGCTTGTATTACAGCTACATTACTTCTCGAGATTTTTCCTTGCTTAAATAAAGAAAGCTTGGGTTGTGCGGGTGGATTCTTTAGAGCATCACTAATGTTCTCTATCTCTTTGATTTCCAAATTCTTTGCGAAGCGTACTGACTTTTTCTCCTTATTGATCTTAGTTGAATCAGAACTTGTTAAATTTTCACCGAGATTCTTTGAAATTTCCTTTATTTTCTCAGCATCAGGGGTATCAGATTTTGATTGTCTTAAGTTTAGGACTTGATTCCATAACATGTCATTTGCGGAATTTCCCTGCGAAGAATTTACATAAAATCCTTTTCCGCCATATAGCATTTCGTCTGCAAGCTCATCATCATCATCATCATCATCATCATCGTCATCGTCATCCTCAGAAAATTCGAAGTCCCATTCTTCATCGTCAGCGTAATCAACTGCATTCTCATCGTCCACAAAATCATCAGCAAGAACCTCTAATTGAAGAATGTCCCCGCTATCCACCAGGATCCCGTGATCCTTGGCAGGACTAGTGGCTTTGGAATCGCGCGGAGACTTCAATATTTCCTTTAGATTATTCTCCTCGATTAGACTGTTTATTAAAGCCTTGTTTTCGAAATCTTGTATCTTCTCTGAAACATTTTCAGATGTTTTTGAATCAAATGCGCTAGTGTCATTAGCACGAGATGAGTCGTATTCTTCCTTTTGGAATCCTTCATCAGAATGATTTTCAAGTTTTTTGAATTCTGCTATACATATTTGTTTCAATTTGAACTTATCTTCACGACAAACATTTAAAGAATCAATTTTATTAAGCAACTCATTTTGATCTATAAGCTGGGGTGAAGGTGACTTATTTTTGGTGCTTTTAATTTCCATATCTTCTAACAAGTCCAGGATGCTTTCATATTTAGCATCAGCATCTGAAGAGGTTACTGCATCCTGTGGATTGCCAGACAGATTCGTACAATCTTGCGTGTCATTCAAAGAGGATTTCCGCTTAGATTTTTCGGAATCTTCAGCAGTTTTAGCTTCTTCCTTTCTACTGTGTTCGGACTCTGATATAGGGGAAATGTTAGCCTTAGGTGGGTTGTCCACCAATTCGTTGTTTATCGACGTACTGATTATGTTTCCTTCATCATCTAACTGTTCTTGGATCTCCATGTATGGAAGACCCTCCTCGTTGAAGTTTTCGGTCTCATCTTTAGATATTTGATTGATTCTTCCAAGATTTTCTCTCGTAACCTTTGCTTCCTTAAGCTTGGTATCGAATGTAGCTAAGGTTTCTTTCAAGCTCTTAATTTTATCATCTAAGCTTTCCAAAGCATCCTTTCTTGGCTTTTCGACGAAATATCCTTGTCCCAAAAACACCATGGCACTAGGCTCTTTATTTTGAAGGAGTTGATCCCGAGCCAATTCGTATGATTTCACTTCATTCTCTAGGGCCTCTTGTTTGTTCTGGAGATTACTAATAGTTGATTCAAGCTGCTCAAAGAGAGAGTTTGCAAAGTCCGCTTCTTCCATTGAGTGGGCCATGTGTATTGTTATTACTTCTACAGTAGCTGAATCATCTGTATTACTAGATGCCTTATAATTTTCGTGTATTAACCAATGACCTGAGGGTACCATCATAATCAGTAATGAGCTTACAATATTAAATTGGATTAATGGAAGTGCATTTTCTATATATATCATTACCGCTGAAGCGTACCTTTTCCTCCTCTTGAAGACTCCCAGTCTTGAAGAGCTAATTCCCATTCTTCCTCTTCAGTCAACGGTTTGTCATTTCCCTCATTAGCAGTTGTATCGTAATTTCGTTCCATTTCGTCATATTTATCTTTATGCTCAATCCATCTTTCATGAATATCAATGTCCATGAATTCACCGGTACCCGATTGTCTAGTTGCTTCACTCCATATAGAATCGCCTCCGATTTCACTACCAAAGCTGTAACCATTTGCTTTATCGATAACACTTAACAAGTTAATCATGCTCTGCTTGTTTTCCACAGCCAATACTTCGAAAGAAACAAGATTAAAGTCCTCCACTAATTCAGCAATCATTTCTGTTAACCTCACGTAGTTTTTCCCTAGAATCGAATTCGATTCTTTCTCCAAGTGAGGCGTGAGATAGCTTAAATCTTGTACTTCTGTATAATAATCTAATCTGAAAGGAAGTTTTCCATAATTTCGGAGTAGGTCGATTTTGGATATTACATTAATATGAGGAAGGTTAAGTTGAAGCATGGATCTCAAACTTAATAACAAAATCGAAATATATTGCGAAGGACTTGTGAGGTAGATTGAATCAACTAGCGATACAACGCATAGCCTAAGTCTGTTTGACTTCACCAATTTCTTGAAAATCTTATATAATGAATTGTGGTGAGTAAATAATTCCACCTGGCCCGGACAATCGAAAATGAGATAGTTCTTTTCTTCTACCAATTTGTGGACCCTTTCCACAAATTCAGCGATACCAGATTCGTCAAATGATTCAAGAGCATACATGAGTCCACCATTAGGCCCTAGGTTCAACTCTTCCATAATTTCTTCAAGTGTAATGAAATCTCGTATATCTAACTCACAACTGGGATATGGCAACCTATCATTCGCGGGATCGAGATTTATAATACACAGTTTCCGCCCTATCGCGGACATAAACTGGTACATTCCATGACAGTAAGTTGACTTGCCAGATCCGGGAGGTCCAATCACTATTTGTCCAAACATTAATTACAAACTATACTCTCGATACTTAAGATCATCTCTTCTATTTCTAATACTGTACACTTCGCACGACCTTTGACCATATACCTTACGATCGAAAGTTCACAGAACTTCCGAGAATCTGAATTTCTCAAAAGTGCCAAGTATACCAGAAGAAAAAAGTGTCAACTACGGCAGCAGAATACTGCAATTTTACCTGAAGAAAAAAAAATCATTCTTATACTGAAGGCATTCTGATACTGGAGGGATATCACATATTTAGCACATAGAACATAAGTACGTGCACGTGATTTTATTACATAATTTCGCGAAGTCGAATCGAATATCAACGAACTGCAAACCTCACTGGTAATAAAGCCATTACTAGCGTAATCTCGTGAGACATCAATTTAATCCCGACTTGTCTTATCAGTACCAGGAAGTACTAGTTTAACTCTACCAAAGCAAGTCAGTTGCATTTTATAACCAATTGGAAGGATCTGTTTTCATTATCAAGCTTTTCAAGAGATTTGCCACACTGTACTATGTCGTCGTCAGTCACAAACGAAACCACTTTTTTATCAAAGACTGTTACAGTCTCGCCGCTTGTATTGTTGTCGGTAGTCGACCACTATAACAGAGTTGCCAAGGATTCCAAAAAGAGAGTAGTTGGTGTCATATTAGGGGATAATTCATCAGACACTATAAATGTCACTAACTCGTATGCAATTCCATTCGAGGAGGATGACAAGAACCCCAGCGTTTGGTTTTTAGACCACAACTTCATTGATTCGATGGGTGAAATGTTTAAAAAGATAAACGCTAAGGAGAAGTTGATTGGATGGTATCATTCTGGACCAAAGTTGAAACCTTCTGATTTGAAAATCAACGATGTATTCAAGAAGTACACCCTGAATCCGTTGCTACTAATTGTCGATGTCCAACCTAGAGAAGTTGGAATACCAACTGATGCGTACTTTGCTGTGGATGATATAAAGAATGATGGTTCCGCTGCAGAGAAGACCTTTGTTCACGTTCCTTCACTTATTGAAGCAGAGGAAGCCGAAGAAATTGGAGTTGAGCATTTATTAAGAGATATCAGAGATCAAGCGGCTGGTAACTTGTCGTTGAGAGTCACTCAAACTTATAAATCTCTATTGGGCTTACATCAGAAACTCAGAGATATTGCGAACTACTTAGATAAGGTGTACCAGAAAAACTTACCTATTAACCATACAATTCTCGGAAAACTCCAGAATGTTTTCAATTTATTGCCCAACCTTGCAAGTGACAATCACGACAAATCATCTACCAAGAAAAATAACCCATTGGCTTCTGCTTTTACAATCAAAACAAATGACGAATTGATGGTCGTTTATATAAGTACACTTGTTAGAGCTGTGATCGCATTCCATGATTTAATTGAGAATAAGTTGGAGAATAAAAAGTTGAATGAACTGAAAGCTATTGAAGGAAGCACGGATATAGATACAGAAGTGCCTGCAACCTCCTCGAAGGATTAGATGGTTTGTGTCTAAAATAACCTAGTTACACCAAGCATTCTTGACCTTTTAATAGTCGTAATTTTGAATAGAAGCGCTAACAATTTTTGGTGTAGAGAAGGTAGTGCGAAGGATAATATCTTCGAAGAAAATCAGAACTAATCACATCTACGAAAATCTGAGCAGGTTATGTCATAATTGAATTTGGAAAGTTCAATCAGTGTTATCGTTAATGCAGCTGGCCAACAACTTATTCCGTACATATTAAGAACCATTTTCACCAAAAATCTCACAAGGCAAGATAAATTGCTCATCGATATGTCACTTCGTACAATTGCCATACCCAGGCTAAATTCGATCTCGAATTTCAATTTCTTCTTCAAGAATACTACAAAGAATTTGAACATAGAACAAAACTTCATCAACAATCAGTACCTATCCACGAGAAACCGAACTGCTAAAGCTTTAAACCATTCCGCCTCATTTCAAAAATCTCTATTTACAAGCTCGAGCAATGAAGCGAATGACGAGTCCATTCTCGAAAATGTTGCCACTAAGGTCTTAAACTGTCAAGAACCAGAAGCAAAACTGTCTCAAAAAACTAGTCACGACAATATTCCATTTCAAGTGATACCTAAAGTGAAAAACAAAGATGCATCTCCCAGCTCGATATCAGGTTTTCCAAAGAGTAAAAGTGAATTAAAAACGATGATTAACCTGTATTTCAAGTTGACCAAGCCAAATTTAACGGTATTGGTAACCTTAAGCTCGATATGTTCGTATGCCATATCCCCCCTCACCGTTTCATTGCATGAACTCGTATTCTTAACACTTGGAACGGCTTTGAGTTCTGGCGCAGCAAATGCTATCAACATGGGCAGAGAGCCAGAGTTTGACAGAAAGATGCCCAGAACGGTGGGTCGACCCGTAGTTCGTGGCTTGATTACGCCAAGTCAAGCATATAAATTTGCTGCGGTTACAGGGTCATTAGGATGCACCATGCTTTATTTTGGTGTAAACCCAACCGTTTCATGTTTAGGATTCTTGAACATTGTCCTTTACTCCTGGATATATACATCACTCAAGAGAAGATCAATAATCAACACCTGGGTAGGAGCCATAGTTGGTGCAATACCACCTCTTATGGGGTGGGCTGCCTCATCACCACTAAGTCATCCAGCAGCATGGTGCTTAGCCGGACTCTTGTACGCCTGGCAATTTCCTCATTTCAATGCTTTGTCTCATAACATAGCTGATCAGTACAAAAAGGCTGGTTATGTCATGACAGCTGCTGAAAATCCAATGTTGAATGCAAGAGTAGCACTAAGATACTCACTTTTGATGTTCCCTCTTTGTTTTGGCATATCATATTACGGTATAACAGACTCAGTATTTCCATTTGATTCTGCCATAGCCAATGGATGGTTAACTTACTTAGCATACAAGTTCTGGGCACAACAACGAATTAATCACAAACCCGGGTACATCCCATCAGCAGAAGAAATTACCAAATCTTCAATACATGCCAAAAAGCTTTTTTGGTGCTCTGTGTGGCATTTGCCTGCTGTATTAATATTAGCAATGCTTCACAAAAAGGGCCAATGGGATCGCCTATTCTCTTATTTGGGAATAAAGTCCAAAAAAAAACAAGAATCTAGATTAGAACCCATAGCCTAAATACACATGTACATAGTAATATGAATACACTTAACTGTTCATTAGCAACGCAGTCAGCATTTAGAAACACCGATGCGACAACTTGACCGAAGTACCCTGTAAACGTGAAGTTACTCTACCTCATACTCCTATTTAAATATAGCACCCCATCACACTTAAACAAGTATATGAAAGCAAGCGACAAACAAAAAAAAAAATGAAGCCATAACGATATCAAAATATAACAAGTACAACACGTTGCAAATATTAAAAAACTCAACTATATTTATGTATTTTAAGGCTGAATAAGAGCAAGCGTAACAGCCAACAAATTCTGAACCCTCAAAGATAAAGAACTAGACATACCAAAAAGAATGCAAATCGCATTTAAACAAAAAAAATCCATGTCCAGATACTGCGATTCAATAATCGACAATCCCATCCTTAGGTACTCTCCTCCTTGCTATCAGGCTAATACAAAATACACACGTACCAAGAAGTCCTCAATTTAGATACACACAGTACCAATCTCAAAATTTGTGATCATCAACATGAGTGCTAAGACCGCTACTGCAAACCCAACAAATATCAACCTTGATTTACCCAGACCGCACAGGTATTCTAAAAGTACAAGGTACCAACACATTACATGAAACACATTAATGCCAACTCTCATGACATGCAATAACCGGTGATATCAGATGCCATTCTATCCACCTGAACTTCAAATTCTATCAAATAAGTAAAGAATCTTCGATTGTAGAAATACATATTTTATTTTATTACCAACCTTTGGCCAAATAATCTACACGCCCTATGTTTATATAGTACAATTATTGAGCACATCACCAACTCCAAAATTAATCTAGGACTACTCTATATATAAATAAGTCCTCGATAATAACCATCACGAATTAACAAAATTTGAAATTAACATCTACAACGAACAGTGAAAGACCCAGGAAATCCTTAAACCCAGCCGTAATTATTTTGTTTCGGCTTAGCTTCAATCCAAACCTTTACTAGAATAATTACCTCTACAACTAGATAAAAGTTACATACATGGCAGTCGGCTTTTATCAGAATCTTACCTTCATAAAAAATACCAGGCCGAAAAATTCAGATACTTATGTAAAACTAACAGCATCCCTTTCCAGCAAATACTTAAATATCAGAACAAAGCACCAAAGAAAAAAGCCAACACATTTATCATTTTCTCAAGTAATACTGTTTGCTCAACATCTTTCAGCTTAGCGCAAAATCAAAAATTGCACCATAAATTACCAAAAGGTTTCCGTATGTTCTGATAAGTTATGTGAAAAAAAAACGTGCCAGCACATAGCTCTATATAAGTTGGACAAAACGTCTTCAAGAGATTAATAAGATGACAAATACCGTTTGACCAAGTAGTTTTACATCTCAAAGGTAATGTAGTTTGCCGCCACAACTGAGATCATACCCTAAATCACAGATAAACTATTTTCATCTTTTGAATAAATCTCTTAAAAAGTTTACGTTAAACATAAATTTCAATGCTTTAGTTGCAATCACACAATACTCAAACCTTTTCCTGACATATGGACCATACCCCCTGAACGCTGCCGCGCCCGTATCAAGAGATATAATCTATATTGCACCCACACGGCGAAAAATTCGGTACCCTTGACGTTGCTGCCGTCCCGTGTTTCTCAGATATGTAACAGTGCAAAATATATGCCGTGCATGAACTAACAAATTCTGTTCGTACGCATCAATAAGTCGTAGTTAACAACTAAATCATAATGAATGGTATCATGCAAATCACTGTAATTCATGCTTGAAAATTAAACCAACCATGCTAGTGGCAAAATATTTCCAATAAAAGTTGAGAATTGAGTTGGTCCAGATAAGTAAATCCGTGCCGACCGAAACCCAATTCTAGAGAATGTAGATCCGGCTGGCTTTTAATATGCACTATAAGCAGACCGCTATACGAATTATGTCAAAAAGAAAATTCCTCGGATGATATTATGCTCTGCCATCGTCTCTCAGTATCATTTCAAACTTCGACGTGTGCATATCTAATTCTATTTGTAGTTGAATATAGATTCCGGAAAATCCCCCTCTACGAGTTTTATAAGAAATATCAAGGCTTTCGAAAGTTTTACACTCTAATATGTTTATTTACCTTCGGTCCTGCTGCTTTCTTACCTAGCTTTAAGAATTGAATTGTTATATATAACTAATAATTGGTACCAAAGCATATAGTATTATATAGTGAACTTTTACCTCTTTAAAATTCTTGTGTAATTACGAATATATTGCTTTTGTTTACTTTGTTCGAAATATAAATGAATACTTAGATTTTGCATCTAAATAACGATAGTAGACATTACTTTATTTTGCTCCTCATTAGAACCATGACGGTCGTATATAGAAATTGCTTTAGACCTTAGAACGGTAATTTCCATGCTTCTTGGTCCGTCAGAATATTACTATCATGTGGATCTAATGCAAGTATTAATTATATTCATCTTTTGAGTTAGCCAACTCAGGTTAGATTTTGTAAATAAATGTGATATTGAAAGTAGGTTACTCTAGTGGTGAACTATTTGGCAATTTGGAAAAGTTGATGAGAATGAACAATTGAAAGGTTAAAGAATATAATTTTCTCTTCTGTGTGTGTGAATATAGGATAAGTGACTTGAATGAACACTCTAGTTAGATGAGCAGAAGTGTAAATTTTACCCAAATCTACTTGCACAGGTAGAAATTAGTCAAGTTTTCATATCATGATTGTTAGACAGGCATGTCCCATGCTTCTTTGATCAACTTTCTAGCTCTTACGTCCAGGTTCATTTGCGATTTGTAATTTTCAATGCAAGGTAGCGGTATTGTGTTTATTAGGTAGCGATAGTTGTCATAATACACTGGCTGGGAAAGGTATTTTCCCCTTATAATCAGTGTCGGCAAAATCCGCGACTTCAGTTGCAATGGAGTAGTAGTGTCCTCAGGTTTGTGGTGTGAGCTCTATTTGGCCATCTCGTGGTTTTGTATAATCGTTTTAAAGTAGTCTCATCGCTTCAACTACGATTGATCCTTATGTCGTGACTCCAAGTCGCCTTGATTATTCATATCATAATTGCAGATTTGTCGTTGTCTTCGTTACTGTATAATTATAACTATATATACGCCTAAATAAACTAGATCAGAGACCCCTACTGTTTCATAGTTATCTTTGATGACTCCGTCTCATTATGTTTCGTCTTACCTTCCAAACACCTCCCACTTTTTTCTTGTCTACGAAGTTTATATAAGGTAACTTTTGAAGGTATTCGTTGCCACTCACTGGCATTCCTTGCTTCATTTTTTGGTTAAGAGATTTAACTCGAGTTTCGTGTTCTCTTAATAGATCAGGGTTGAGCAATTCAATTGATGGTATCTCACCTTCACCTTTGACAAGTAACATCTTTTTTCCTTGTCTCAAGGCAGATATTATTTCATTGGCATTACAATTTTGTAGATACATATTGAAATATTCTTCTTCTTCGTTTATACTGTGTATTATCGCTAATCCCGCGAATTTTGATCCCTTTAAACCAACTACCGCTTTGAAATCCGGCTGATTTAAATAGACCGGCACCTTTGGTTGACTCAGTTGCATTTTAGAGCTCTTCGCTAATTCAAAAGACTCTTTATCAGTCACGTAAAGCCCTACAATTGATGCATCTAGCGTTAACAAGATATCTTCGATAGTAAACGAGCCATTTGAATCAAAATTCACATTGGTAACAGTATTAATCCCCACGAAGCTGCTGTCTGAATAAGAAGTTTCATAAGATATTTTTAAAGGCGAAGTACCTAAAAGGTGTCTCCCAAAATCGAAATGCAAGCTTTGATTTTGATGAAAATAAATTAGCTTCGATAAATCCCTTAGCTGTGATGCGGAAAACATCGATTCTTGGTTGACACTTCTTAGTATGTGTAGTTGTTCGTACACTAATCCATTCAAAATGTCCGTGTTCTCCCCTTGATCCACTTCCGGACTGGGTGAGAGTAGTATCAAATGGTTTGGTTTGATTGAGTTCGTAATTTCAATCAAAATTTCCTTGCCATAACCTTTTATCCAGCCTGGAGTGTTTATTATAAGATGGTTGCCACTGGGCTTTTGTCGAGAAACATAGTGTTCATACAAGATTGTAATTAATTCCAAATAATTTGCAGGCAGGTGCATAGGAGATGTAAATCCAAAGTAATGGGCTAACCTACGACTTCTCTCGGTGCTGTTATGCAGGTCGGTGGCTATGTTTAATCCTAATACAATTTCACTGACTTCTGTTAATGAAAGAGTATAGGGAACTGAAAATTCAGATTGACCAGGATCAATGTCTAGATAGGAGGTTTTGTTGGGTTGCTCTAGAAGAAAAGAATTGAGCAAGCCTTTCGAGAATGTTGTTTTACCTGTGTTCTTATTTCCTATAATCATTATCACTTGGGGCTCCGATTCGCGCTGAAGTTTCGAGACAAGATGGTTTATTCCTTTGGACCATGTGTGATCGGTATTGAGTCCTGCTTGATTGCTTCTATTCTTCGTGACAATCTCAAATGTATACTTCAGAGGACGCCTCTCATTATGAATACTCATATCATCCAGTGATGTTGGATTGTACATAAAATCTTTGAAAGGCGTGAAATATGAGCCTATATCCTCTAATCCGGAGTTCAAAGATTCGAGTTTTATCACCGTTATCATTTCGCTATCAAATATTGCAGTAGGCCCTTCGTCAACATGATCTGTAGAAGTATAACTTCCAAGAATTGGCAATGCTTGAGAAGAGGATGCCAAGATTTTATGCTTTTTCAGATGATCTTTAAGTATGCTATGATTGTTTACTATGACGAGTCCCTTCAATATACTCATTACGCATTGGCCATTGATCAATATATATTCTCCATGCTTCAAACCCAATGTTAGAGAGGTTGTATCAAAAAGTGTATTCTTTTCCGTCGATTCAAAGTTTGAGGTGAAGATACTCCGTGTTGGCGGAGAAAAGTCGTTGAAAAATGGATTTGAAATGAGCTTCGGCCTTGAATCTTCAATATCAGCTTTAACCTGTTGAGTTCCTTCATGAAAGTCATCTTGCTCCAGTTCGTCGCTCTCATCTGACGAATTTTGCTGGTAACCAATCACATCGTTCGAATCTTCGTTGTCTTCCTCGTGGAAAAACAAGTTTTGGTTACCTTTGAAAGCTGCATATGCACTCATCAATGAAAGACGATATGTTCTCCAGATCCCGAAACCCCAATGCAAGATCATCACGATGTTATTGGTTTGTGCACGATCATTTGGTCAGGTATTCCGAGCATAAGAATTGTTCAAATTTGGCTGATAATGACATGCCAAGGCAACTGATTTATGTCAAAATGTAACACTAACTTCGTCCAGCGGGAAGATCTTGATTCCAAGAATCTTCGGACATAACAATTTAAAATTAAAAATATCGAGTGTTTATTAATATTTACAAAAAAAGAATACGCGTGTTTATCTATGCTTGCAGCTCACAAGACTTTAAATCTTCCATTTGTTGGAAAAGAAGTGTCGTACATTTAATGATTCAATCATTTGATAAGCATGCTAATGAAGATCGAAGTGAAATTTAAAAAACGAAACTATTCGAAAATGTCTAGTAATGTGCGGATTATCTTGCCGGAAGAATCAAGCCTCGATTATTCCGCATTAGTTACCGCAACTTCCAAATAAACGCAGGATTACATCAACCGTAAATAATCGTTCAGAATGTATTAGATTTTACAATTCTAGAGAGAACATTTTTTCAAACGTCATGCCTTAATTCTTATTGAACCCGAAACAACTAGTGGTGAGTATCTTCATAGAGTCGAAATTTCAATAGAATGCTACCAGAAAAATACGTTCACAGTGTCTCTAGCTTCTATCTATTTTATAGAGTATCGGTTCATCATGCAGCATTTTTAGCTCAAGTGGCTTAATTTAGCATTAAATCTGGTGATTAGATCATTCCACCAGACACCGCGCGCAATTTATCCCCGCTTTTACGCCTCTCATTTTTAGTTTGTTGGAGATAATGTTTCGGAGTGATCAGGTCCGGGGTTATCATGCAGCACATTGATTCAACTAGAACCCAATTAAGTATTTGACCATATATAATATGTGAGTACTACGTCATGAAACAGACAAAGGGCCCCTTGTCCATACTGCGCTCAACATTTTATGTCCTAATTGCTACATTTTCGTCTCTCCATAACGGTTCGCAATTACACAAAAGAAACAGGCATAGGAAACTTCGTTTTCATCTAAGTCGCATGATATATAAATTTCGAATGATTTCCTCGACTTGCTTGCGGCCATAAAGTATTACAAATTTTATTTGACAATGAATAGTAAATTACAAGCGGCAATTGATGAGATAGTGAAAGACTTCTCTATCGACAAGGATTTCTTGCTCAAGGCCACCGATGCATTCACAAAGTCAGCAGATGCAGGCTTATCTAACTCATCTGCGTCGAAAGATTACATGCCTATGATTCCAACTTATGTTACCGGAGTCCCCACTGGTAAGGAAAAAGGTTTGTATTTGGCTGCCGATTTAGGCGGTACAAATTTCCGGGTTTGTTCCACTCGATTGAACGGAGACCACACATATGAATTGAAGCAATCTAAGTATAAAATTCCACTTGACTTGATGTCAAACTCCACTGGTGATGACTTATTTTCATATTTGGCTAGCAAGGTTGCAAATTTTGTTGAAGAGCACCACAGTGAATACTCCGACGATGAACCACTAAAGATGGGATTCACATTTTCTTTTCCAGTGGATCAGACCGCTTTAAACAGGGGTACATTAATCCGATGGACAAAGGGTTTTGACTTGCCTGATTGTGTCAACAAAGATATCATTCTTTTATTGCAAAAACATATTGATGATCTTGGTGTGAAAGTGAACGTCGTGGCTTTGGCCAATGACACGGTCGGTACTTTGTTGTCCAGGGCATACTCAAATGATAAATCTGTTACAAACTCGAATACCGTTATTGGAGTAATTTTAGGAACTGGCACCAATGGTGCTTACTTCGAGACCTTAGATAAAATTAAGAAATTGAACCCCTCGGCAGTCCCAGAAGGTGCCACTGGTGTAGTCATTAACACTGAATGGGGTTCGTTTGACAATACACTTCAAATCTTGCCAAACACTAAGTACGATACTACAGTTGATAACCTGACTGCGAACAAGGGATATCATTTATTCGAGAAGAGAATTAGTGGTATGTTTTTGGGCGAGATTCTCCGTGTCATTTTACTTGATTTGTTCGACCGTGGATTATTATTCCAGGAGCTATATAAAGCTAGGGGTGGATCTTTGCCTCACAGATTAGCTGAAGCCTGGCAATTAGATTCAGAGGTATTATCATACTTGCAAATTGATGATTCGACAGAATTGAAGATGTCGGAGTTAGTTTTGGAGAATCATTTAAGATTGCCAACTACTACGGAAGAAAGATTGGCTATTCAAAAGATTACTCAAACCGTCGCCCTTAGAGCCGCTTACCTCTCAGCAATTCCAATGGCAGCTTTGGTACGTCGTGTTCTGGGTCAGTATGCAGATGATGATAAAGATTTTGAAGTTGGCTGCGATGGCTCAATTTTTGAATTTTACCCAGGATTTCAAGATAGAATCATGGAAGCACTTGACTTGATCAATCCATTGGAAGGTCAAAACAAAAAGATTCGCTTGAAGCTTGCCAAGGATGGAAGTGGTGTGGGTGCTGCTTTATGTGCTAGTCTTGCCTGAATGAGACGAAAAAAATATGATTTATTAATGTAATTCAATGTCATGCATGAGGTTAATTCAAGTCGATGATAAGCACATTAGCATCACTTTGTTGGGCTTTTTTTATAGACTATTATTTCAATATATCATTTGAAGAATATTTGTATAGTGGAAGCTCTCTGTACTAGCACTGTACAAGAGATAATTCAAAAGTTCCATTACACAGTGAATCAGCAATGTGAAAGGTATTTTTATGCAGTCCAGAAAATTCCAGATCAGGAATGCTGAAAATTGCCCCAACATGTTTTCGAGAATCACTGTGTATCGAGAAATCCAGACACTAAATGTTTAACATGTTGTATGCCCGAGGGATATTTATTTTCAGCTTGTTGAACTTCATAGGCTCTACTCTTGCAATTATTCCGACTATCCCCGTAGATTCACAACGCCCCGAATCAATACCTAAAGAAGAACCAAGCCACTTGTCATTACCAAATTTATTACAAACAAACGATATTCAGGATTTAGAATTAATATGGAGCTTTCTAGGTAACCCAGAATTGGATACTGGTAGGCTAATTTTCGGAAAAGGCGTTGGATCCGTATGGTCAATTCCTCAGCTCGAAAACTCTAGAGATGAGTGGACGATTGAGCTTGTCTTCAGATCTTCAGGCACAACAGAAAAAGACTTGAGGTTCAGCGAAACTAATGGACTTTCATTATGGCTTATAGACCCGCTGACCTCTTCTCCGATTGACTCGAACAACATGGAAAATTTTGGAGGACCGTCTACTTTTGATGGATTTCAGCTTTTGATAAACAGTAAAGATACCAAAGGTTTGAAGATTTTCAACAACGATGGCAGTAAGGTGATTGGGAATAACATTGAAAGATCAATAGGTAATTGTGCGTTCAATTATTTGGATTCGCAAGTTCCTTTCACCCTTCGAATCTCATACTCCAAAAGTAAGAGTTGGTTTAAAGTTCAAATCGATAACAATGTATGCTTCAAAACCGATCAAATAATCGTACCTGAAGATGTTAGTGATTTCAAACTTGGATTCAGTTCAGCAATTAGTCCTGAATCTAGCGAGACATTCGAAGTTTTGGAACTTAAAGTCTACTCACATCTCACCGAAGATGCTATTGACAATCATGGTGTGATGACCGATGGTCATATTCAAGTCCAATACACTACGGTTGTGGATGAGTCACAAGCAACAGAAGCACCTTATTTCAACCCTAGACAGGTAAGAGAATCGCTCATGGAAAGAACATCTAGACATCGTGAAGAAATGGAACGTCAATTGAAATTAAATAAGGAAGTCGAGGGCTTAGATAATCAATTGGGACAATATATTAGTGAATCTAATATTAAGATACTAAAGCTAGAGCAACTTATTGAGGATGGGTTTAAATTAAGTGAATATAACTCGAAGACAGCTACGTCCCAAATCAAGGATGTGGAGTCCGTTCAAATTCAACAAAAAGAGATCTTGAATGGAATTAACAAATCGTTACAAGAATTCAAATCCACAATTTCACAGCAATATGCCCAAATGTTGGGAGCGGTCTCAAAACTCAATGAGAAAATGATTGGTGAAGTAAGAGAGCAACAATTTACTATGGACGAGTTAAGTAAAAAGGTAGATTTACTTATGTCAAATCACAAAGAAATTCAATACCAAGCTACAAATCCGGGCGATGAAACTGATTTGTCTGGTGTTATAAATGCCATAATCAAATGGATCTTGATTCCTGTCGCTTTAGGTATTTTCATACTTACTTTCGTTGTATCGAGACTTAGACACGATATCAAACATGCTAAATTACTTTAGACTATATACTACTTCAAAACCAGTTTACTCAAAACGATATATACATGAATATACTATCAATCTACAATGAGTACTCCGTTTTTTATCTCTCGCTTTCTTTTACTCGGAGAAACAGATCTCTCAGTTGATGGAGATGCCGGCTCAGAGGAATCAAATTTTGAAGCAAGATCCTTCACGGAGGTTTTTCTACCCAATGTTGAAGCAAATTTTGGTTGAGCGAACTCCGAAGCATTGCTTGGTGAGTCGAGAGCCGTGCTTGAATTATAAACGATATCTTTTCTAGAAGGTCTAGAGGAGACCACTGTTTTGTTAGACTTTTTATCATCATTCAATAGCACACTTAACTTTTTTTTGTTTGGGGACGTAGACCTTTTCAAAGAGTTCGGAGCCAGCTTTTTGGGAGTTACAGGTGGAGGAGTGCTGGGGGATTCGTGGTCCTCTGCATCTTTGAATTCATCTATCGAATCGGTCGAAGAGGCTTTCGCTTCTACCGGTCCAGGAACGTCCTTCGGCTCTTCAACTTCTTGTTTTCTTGATCTGTGAACCGCATTTTGTAGTTTTGATTCCAATCTTGATTTTGATTTGAGCGCAGTCGAAGATTTTGGAGTCAATGAAGCTTCAGTTGAGTTTTTTCGACTTACGGAATTACTAGCTGAGTTTCCATTTCTAGTATTGGCTCTTCTTAACTCTTTAAAAATTGTTTCTTTATGTTCAAAAAGATCATTGATGAAGTTGAATTGATGCTTGTCATTGATTACACTTCTGGAGTAATCCCATGTGGAAGATTCAAGCTTTGGACGCAAAACTAAGTTGCCAAATTCTTTAGATAAGCGGGACCGGAAGCCAGCAGCTAATTCATTGTCTTTCGATCCAATGATCTGAACTAAGCGATTCAAGTGCGTTAAAGTTGCATCCAAAGTTGCAAGGTTACACTTTGGTAAATCGACCAAAACGTTTTGAAGACCGTTAACTCTTGAGCTGGTCTTACTCTCATCTCCAACAGGATAATTCAAATACAAAGACTTTATTAAATCGTAGTAGTTGTGCGGAATGACTGAGTCTGGAAGCTCCATGAAATAGAGTTTTAAAACATTTGTGATAATAATTGGGTGAGAATTTGTCAAGATCTCGTTTATTTTGACAGGATCATTAACATCATTTAGTTGAAATCTCAAACTATGCACGTTCGTTAAATGGATTGGCTGGGTCCATAAATTTATTCTTTCTTCATCATTCTCTATGTCCGGATAAACCTTATCCAAATGAGATAAGATGCATTGAATCATGATCGGAACAACTTTTCTGTCTAGTCTTGATTTGACATTCAAGTCCACCCCGAATGTTTGTTTTACGTTTGAGTCGTAATAGTTGTCATACAAAATGACGTGTGGTTTAAATTTACCAGTTGAATAGTTTTCAATCAAAAACTTCAAATCATTTATCGGATTGATTGTCTCTTCCAATAATAGTAACTCGTCACACAACAGCTTCATAGATGCGATTTTATTGGCAAAACTGGATAAGAAATCAAAAGTTACTTTTTTAATTGCTTTCAATCTATCAAGTTCACACTTTTGCATGAAGGTCAAGTGGTCCATGATTAACTCCTCAAACTCACATCTTATTTTATCAAGCTCCACTGTCTTGTTGTAATATTGAGTATCCAATTGATTTACTTCGGAAATTAATTTGGCTAATTGAGATTTGTCGTTAAAGTCGATGGTGTTTACTCCAATAGCTTGCTTCATATCTTCGAAGTAGTCTTGGAATTGGTTAGTAGCACCAATGGAAGGGTTTCTACTCAATTCATTATCATCGTTTCCATAAGTACTTTCTAACCCTGGTAGCTTGGTTATCTCGAACACAACAGGCTTCCATTGGTAATAAAATTGAGATGAGTTGATAAAGTTTTTTCCACCCATTGAACCAATAAGTCTTATAAAAGAGTTATTGATCAAGTCCTGACCGAATGCTTCGGCCCTCGCGATGTTTCCATTCAACTCTGCCATGTTATCTAGGAGCCATTGAGTTATTGCACTTCCTGAAGACACATTGTGGTATGTACCTAATATGGGAACTTTATGAGAGGTAAGCTCTATGTTGGTCAAGATCTGTGTGAGCAATGATTTAAGAGCCTTGTGGTCATAAACAGACTTTCCAATATTATACTTGGTGGTGTTTTCTTCCTCTTCTTCTTCGGGGGTTTCCTCTGTGGTAGTTTGAGCCAATTCTAGATCTTTCAATTCTTGGCTTAATTCTCCTTCAGTATAATGCGATTTGGCTTCTTCTAACATTCTACATTTGTTGAAGTAACGTTTCTGCAATTTATCCAAAGAGCTTTTGTGTGCCTTGAATTGTTTGTTCTTATCGAAGATAACCGATTCCGAGTATTCAACTCTTTGTCTATGCTCTTTGCACCATTTGGAGAATGGATCTAGTACTAATGTTTTGATATTAGAGGCAACCTCTAGATGATACTCTCCCTGTTTACAAAAGTTTTCATTTATTTTTTGATATGCATTTTTGATTGACGAAACATAATCGTCATTGGCCTGACGTTTAGAACTGTTTTTAGTGACCGACTTTTCAATCGATTTCAACTGAGTGCCATAGATTAATTCCAGCTCCATTCTTTTGGTAAACAATTGAATGAAGTCATCGTTCTCGTTAACCCCCTCCTTGAGCTGATCAAAAAGGGTTTTAAAACCCACACTATAGTCCCGAGTCCAAAAGCTATCTGCGAAAGACATTTATCGCTAAAGAAATAAACAGTTGAAGATCTCAACAATTGAATTAAGTTCGAGTCGAGTTTGATCTGGCTTTTTGTCGAGCGCTCCACGAAACCGCGTTGCGTACTTCTATTATAACACTACTAACAAAAACAGCCGTCTAGTCCTGCATGGGGTTGTCGATTAAGGCACGCACTCTTGCATTCTGCCCTGAGGAACTATAAACTGTAAAACCTAATCCCAAAATGTAAATGCGAAATAAGCGTAGTGTCTAGCCCAGTACAGATTATCAAGAACTAAAAATATACGAAGATAGTGAAAATAAGGAAACGAGTTCAAGGATCTATTCAAGAAGCATATAAACCATAGCGAGATGTCTGACCAAGTTCCCAGAACTCCACCGAGACAACGAAGATTGGATCTAGATTCTACAAAGGAAAAGGCATATGACTCCTGGAATACACCAACCAGCACCACCAAAAATTACAAACCTACCGGCCACAAGAGGCAGAAGTCATTTGACTTGAAGTTGTTGACACCGGAGCCTACTCCTCAAAAGTCACCCCGTTTGTTCAAAAAGAGCCTGAGAGATGTGATACTAGAGGATATACCCGTGAAATCCATCAGTGGTAAAAGACTGACTATAGGGAGTGGCAGGTCTGCCCCAGTCAATCTATTACCTTCAATCAAAGCAGTGAAGCTTAAAGAAGAAGGGCCTGATGTAGAAGAGGAAGAAGACTTAACTCGCCAAAAGAGCTCACCCGTTCCTGTAAACTACTCAGTTCCCTCGACTCCCAAGAAGAACATAATCACGAGTTCTAAGATAGATGAGTGGTACGGAAAATCTGGAAATGGCACATTTGAAGATGCAGATGAAGACTTTGAGGATTATCTCGATCAATACAACTATCTGCGCTTGCTGAACGCCAAAAGCAGCACGATGAAAAACCCTTTCTTGAATTCTAGTGAAGAAATCTCAAAAAGACCAGATCCCATAAAAATAGCCAACCCTTTTATAACGAAAAAGAAGTCTCTGATAGATTATTCGACTCACATGGAACTCAGAAATGGCATAACAGGTGAAGTCACTGTGCAAGAATTGTCCGAAGAATCAAAAAACATTAAACCAAAGAGGTTGAATTTTGATGATTTAGCTTCGAACAAAGATAGTAATATTTCCAGGCCATCTAGTGCTATGAGTTCTCCTTCTAAGTCTCCATTTTCCTCGCCTATGAACAGGTCCAAGATTATAGATCAAAAGGAAATTAACAAGAAATATGTTTTGAAGAACCTCAACAACTTCATTAATGTCAAACCAAAAAACAGCTTGGACTTTGAGATCTTTAAGGACGGACACAAAGAAAGCTAAATTTGATTTATCGTATCACCATGCTGGCCCTGGTTCTTATTTTTTAAACTTTATACCTCTGGCAGGTAGTTATATTGTATATTTACGTCGACATTCTTGACTTACCTTTTTAAATTTATTGTAATGGTTATTTATTAATACATGTTTATATTCGAAATGAATAATGTTTTGAGGTTGCACTCATCTATTCCTCCTTAAATTTGCGGAGATTATCCCATCCTAAAGCATTAGGGTTCGGCAATTTGAATATCTCCAATTTGATTAAAAGTTCGGGATTGTTTGGATCTGGAGTAGTTGAAGTGTAACGTATAGCCTTACTTATAGGGGGTATCTCATCCGGGTCATCTTGTAAACTCTTTCTAAGCTCAAGTGGTAGCAGTTTGACTATTTCAGGATAAAATGTAGGTAAGGTAAATTTGTCCAATACTTCCAATTGCAGGATTTGTGGGGGGACAGGTTGCGGAATAGGTAAATACAATGAAGCTTCGGCTTCGGATTCCTCTGAACTATTGTCCTCCGCATCATTGTCGTCTAATTTGGCCAAAAAGACGTCTGCACCATCATCACCAAATGGATCATTGAAAGATGCTTCCAATTGGCGACGTCTACGCTGTTCCTCGATCTCACGTTGCTTCTGCAATTTTCTCATATGCACTCTTTCCTTCTTACGTCTAATTCTTTCAGTCTTAGTTCTAATCTTTTCTTGTCTTTCAGTTTCTGCTTTCTGCCATTCACTGTACTTTTTGACGAAATCTTTCTGTGCTTCTATCTCTTTACGCTCTCTCTGTAATGCACCTAATTGTTCAAAGTCAGTCAACTTGAACTTGTAGTAGTTTTTCCAAGTATCTTCTGACATTTCTCTATAAGTGTTTGCTAACAAGTTGAACTGAGCATTGCTATGTAACATTTCTAGATTCAAGTAATCCTCGGTATAGTTTCTGTGACTCTGTAACAAACGGTCCACCAGTTTTTTATCAAACTTGTCGTGCACTAATCCTTTCAAATTCTGATTGTATCTGACATTAGGAGGTTTTATAACCTGTTTAGTGACTTTATGGCTTTTACCCAATTTGGGCACAGTTTGGATCTTGTTGATTCTGTTCATAATTGAGGCATCTTTATAGTTGCCACTTCCCGGACCCCTATAAGTTTTGGTGTAGAAATACTTTGAATAATTGCTGTTATCCGCCTCATTGCTAAAAGTGAGGTTCTGTACTTCCTTAGGGAGCTTTATTCCCTCGTTGAACAAATGAGACGAGTTGGATGACTTGCCAAGGTTCTTCGTATCGAAATCCAGACTATTGGCACTTGAGGTCTGCTGATTACTTTTGATATAGTAACTGGGCACTTTGCACAAATGATTCACGTTAAACTCTTGAATGAAACCTTGACCAGGAATGACCGATTCAGTCAAATCGATAGTATTTGGATCTATGTCTATGGTGTGCTTTTTAGATTTACCAATCTGCTTGCGATTATTTCCATCTCGAGCTTGATCCTTATTATTGTCGTCGATTTGAATCTCACAGAAATCATTTTCTCTGTAGATCAACACTCTTTCGGAGTAGCTCAATTTTGTGTTTGGTAGGTATTTGTAGGCACTTGGAACAGATTTATAATAATTGAGCTTCGTCAAATACTTCAAACAGTTGAAATATGAATAATTCAAAGGGGCATTCGGATTGGATATGCCGTAATAAGGAAAAACCTGACTTATAGTGATTTGATCTTCAGGCACATTTCCATTTACTTTAGCCACAGAGGATTCAACACTAGTCTCAGCGTTGGTAATCTCGTTCATATTAACATCTCCGTCAACATCATTTGATTCAAGACCCTCTGCTCCTGCCTCATTTCCTCCTGACCCCGCTATAGTGCGATCACCTTCACTGGAAAATACCCCTTTATTTTTTACAAGAGTATACACGGTGGAAAATTTGGTGTAAAACAAGCTGAATTTTGATTCTTCCTTTTTGATAAGTCCAGCATTCAACAATTGACTATTCAACTCCCGGTTTGAAACCTTTACCAATCTCTCCTTTGAGATTTTGGTCCTTTTCAAAATCTTGTTGATCAATTGATAAGAAGATGGATATCCCCAAGCAATGGCAAGGTCCTTGAATAAAACATAGTGTCCATAATCTTCGTTCAAGACCCTGAAAATAGGTACTCCGACGCTATTCACTATTCCGGATACATCATCTTCTTCACGATCTTCAAAAGTCTCGAGCTCCAATACAGTTCTCTCCTCATTCTTCAGAGGTTTGCGAGGCAGAGCAGGTATTATAGGCTCAATTTTCAAAGCCATAGTAGTGTGTTTGATGTTTACGTGCTCAATGAATTTACATGTATTTAATTTTATGGGTCGTGCGCGCTTCGTTTTCGTCTGGCCCTATCAACCTACTAGTGTTGCAATACACTGATGAAGCACTTTTCTTGTAGTATTGTAGGTATTCGCAGTAAGATACCTTATAACAGGAACACGCTAGACGCTCCTCATTTGTTTGTGTGAAGAAGTGACTATGTGCTATATTTGCTAAATTGTGTATCTCCGCCGATTTTGTTGAATAAATCCCAAAAAACTACAAATTTACACATGCGATTCCCGAAAGAGGTCCTCACAGAACACTAATACTTTACAAGAAGAGAAATACTGTTTTGGTCACGTCATGTTATTCAACTTCAGCGCCATCTGCTAGATTGGCCGACAATACATAATGCTTATGGTATCCAAACTGTAAACGAATCGGAATATTGGTTCCAGAACCCAGGAATATAGGTGCCTGCATATTAGGAAATAGGCATAAAGCCTAAACCAGATGCACATGCGCATATGACAGGCTAAGCTGTCTTTTCATATTTTGCATCCAAGAATAAGTGTGAGTGCCATCGAGCTGGTCGATGTATCGCAAGACAAGAACTTTCAATTCGAGCAGTACAAATGATTTTCACACTGTGTGTTGTACAGTAGGACATTTCGGGATTGTAGATGACTTACAGGGAGTGCACCATGAAGACTGAAGTTGTATCCGAGCCACACGCGTTTCCGACTATGGCCATACCGTCCCCTCTTATTCACTTCAATGTGTATCATTCAGGCATTACCCGTGAGTAATGCATTCTCTGTGTGTGTTGATAGTTTAATTCGATTGATACTTTCGATTACTATCAGACTCACTTAAATCCTCCCTCCACAGGTTTATTTTTTGTAGGGGCACAGTCAAATACTTACCCTCGGTTAAATTCTGGGGTAATGTCGCACCTTACGCTATACCCCAAAAATCAAAGCCCTCCACCCCACTTTCAACTGATAAATGAGAATTGTATAAAAGTGTGGAAGTTTGCGCTTTTTAATTCTCTAAGCAACACGATCTATATTCCAGAAAATGGGTTTAATTGTAGACGTTGGTGATACCGTCCTCTACGAGGTCAAGGGTCGTGCAGCTATTATTACTTTGAACAATCCTAAGAAGCTCAACTCCCTTAATGGTGGTCAATATTTGCAATTGGCAAAGTATGTTGAGCAGGCTGATAAAGAAGAAGATACCATCATGACTATCATTCAAAGTACTGGACGCTACTTTTCGGCTGGTGCCAATGTTGCCGACAAAAGTCTTAATAATGTCACCGACTCAGAAGAGTTGTTTTCCAGAGAACTTTGGTTGGACAAATTCGTGTCTAGAAACGCTTATCTTGCCGACTTGTTCCATAACCACACCAAGATTTTGGTTGCTTCGTTAAATGGCCCAGCTATCGGATTGAGTGCTTCCTTGGTGGCATTGTGTGATTTGGTATATGCCAAAGAAGAAAAGGACCTTTTCCTCTTGGCTCCTTTTTCCAATTTGGGTTTGGTGGCTGAAGGTGCAGCTTCTGCCACTTTGTTCCTTAGATTGGGCTGGTCCAAGGCTTCTGAAGCATTACTTCTTGCCAAGCCAATCTCCGGTAAGGAATTGAACAAATTGGGCTTCATCAATAAGACTTACGACGGTCAGTTCAAAACTACTGAAGAGTTTAACAAAGCTGTCTTCGACGAGTTGACTGAAGCTACTTCAAACCTATACGAGCCTTCTATCTTTGAAAACAAGCAATTGATGAAGGCAAACAGAGACCAATTGATCCACAGTGCGGCCTCCAGGGAGTTGGTCAAGGGATTAAATAAGTGGGTCCAAGGGGTTCCTCAGATGAGATTCCTCAGTATCAGTCAAAAGGATATCAAACACAAATTATGAGTATTATTTAAATATCTATAGTACGATAAACTAGAGTAACATGTTAAACATTAGCATAAGAAAATCGTATAATACATGGAATTTTATACTATATAAGGTGGTTTGATTGTACTATCTATAGAATTGTACTATATATTGTAGTTGTGGTACATATTTAGTGTATGTTATAGTATCTTTCTCCGCAAAATCTTAGCTCTTAGATAAAGTGCGAAATGGAAATTAGTGAAATTTGATAACTGATGGAATTTTATATCTGCAGATCCATGATATGAGTTACAACTTGCCCAATCCTAGCCTATTGGGAATTCTCCTTATCATATCTACTCATAGTGGGCCGCAATTAGTATTCAACTATCCAGATAACCTTTCTGGGCACACGGAAGATAGCGAAGTGAATTCCTCGGGAGAAGAAGCGGAAGATGACTACGAAGACGAAGAGGAAGAAATGGAAAGGCGAGTTCGAGGAATTGACCATATACTGAGCAAAGAGCACAATGAAAAGAATGGAGATGCCACTTACCTTACTAAGAATGGGCAGGAAGAAGATCTACAATCAACTAAATACAAAGTCAACGAGTGGGACTCTCATCATCTTAATTACTACATGGGCACAAAGAAAGACTTGATACTGTTTCTAGATGAACAGGAGTTGAGCAGAAAGAAACTCAATGCAGAAAGAAACCATACAGACGATGACTCGTTCAATCCCTCGGCTACCAAAGAGACTTCTTCTAGCACAAACAATACCATATTTAGCATAGACCCCACCTACTTATCGGAGATGTTGTCGCCACCAAGGAAAATGTGCAATTCCCGGTTTGAAATTATGATAGACAACAAGATCTTTCTCGGTCTTCCAATCCATAAACTTGATGGTGGGATCTGGAGAAAGGAATCAGAGGAGAAGGAACGAAAGCACAAAGATAAAGAGTCCGTCAGCAAGCTCAAGCTGAATGACAGTTCAGGAAAGATGGGTCTTAACAGCCCTGGTGGCCAGATCCCTATAGAGGATAAGACCGAAAACGGTTCAGATGCTAACAGCTCTTCAACCAATATCAATATGTTCCACCTCGTATTCATCATGAACCCACCGGTCATTGAAAGTAACTATAGAATCGATGAAATGTTTCATTTTGTGATCTCCAGATTGTCTTTGGTTTTGAGATACGAACAGCTGAAAAACGAGTACATTTCTAGTCAAGTGAAGCAAATATTTAATATCAAAGAGCAGCATAAGAATTCTCCAACCAAGTTGTGCCAACACCTTATCAACAAGTCGTCATTGTGTAAACTAATTAGTGATTGCTATGGCGCTATATCTCAGTCTAAAATTGCAAACTTGTCCATAAATAGCAAGTTGCGGTCCTTTCAAATTCCCATAAAGACAGAGTTTCATTCCTTGCCGGAGACCTCAGTCCCTTACATACCAGGCTCCCATTTATCCTCCACTGTTAAGTTGTTGAAAAATTCAGGGCTAATCAGCGTAGGCGAGACCGAGAGGTATAGCCAATCGAGCCAGGTAAGTAAGGACTATTTGGGAGATCAAGATGAAGAAGATACTTCCAATTCTTCTGATGATGTGATATACTTTGCGTTACTACTCTTGGATGATCCAGAATCGATCATAAGAGATTTAAAAACTGAGCATGATAGCACGTTGGCCAAGTTTATCCGGATGATCAAGCCTACGGAATCGCTACTCAAACTTTCACTTCGGTATAAAAGTCTAGATCTATTAGAAATTAAATTGTCTGCATTTCACTTAATTTACTGGAGAAGAGCCAGAGTAATACAGCCTTTAAGTACACGGTCAACTTATATAATATCGCCCATGGCGCCGGTGACCATAAATATCTTTAATGATATAGTGCGGTTCAGAAAAGCTTATCCATCATTACCATCGCTTCCCAACTTTTTGAAACTTATTACTCCCAAATCCAAAAAACCACAACAATTTGCTTCCATTATACCTTCAAAAGACCATAGAGATATATATTTGGATGCCCTAAGCTGGCTCATCCGGTTTGGTTACGTTACCCAATTGCAAACATTTATTTGGCTTAAAGTATCCAAAAAAATCAAGCTCAAAGTTGAGGAAGATCTTGAGAATGAAAGTCTTAACAAAAAGAAAGGGTTGGTTTCGAAGAAAGTGCTTGTTACTGGAACCGATAATACTTCTAAAGTTATAGACTCTCCAGCTAGCCAAAGCAATGCTAAGAATGTCGATAAGGAAATCGATAACATGCAAGAGATGTTTAGTGGTGCCAACTTGAATAATAATGTCATTTTGGAGGAAGAAGAAGATACGATTGTTTTGGACCCTGGAAGAGCAACCACTTTGGAGGGGAGATGGATTAAAAAGATTGTTTATGATGAATGCAAGCTTTCGCCCGAGTTGACGGCATTGTTCTACAAGTTGCTCAAATACATGAACGGGAAGAGTCCTTTGGAAATGTTGCTTTTGAAGGAGAACATATCGAGAAATGAGTTGAGAAAGCTTTTATTGGCAATAGAAGAGTATATTATATCCGTGAGACATTGGTAAAAAAGAACAAGCAAAGCGTTTTTCAAAATCTCATTTAAAAGCGCTTTTCTTAGTTTGCTTTAAAGTGGGTCCTGAATATTGCCGTGATATGTGCTTATTAATTTATGAGTGTGACATTTTTCTGGAAGTAGTAAAGAAAAACTAAAATAGACGAAATTTAGCTCAGATCATATTTCTGTATCTCCTGGAAGTACTCATCAAGATAATAATCTGCTTCAACACATCAATAATTATCTTTAAATATGTGTGTTAGGTTTTATACTCTTTATTTAAAACAAAGTGGTTAGCTAAAACTGCTTAAAGACAAATCTAGCTAGAAGAGAAATGTAGGCATATTTATATTCGGGGTGGAACCGTGAAAGAGCAAC